>JAJOOO010007133.1:0-32786 GCA_029582685.1 Solanum piurae | reverse complement strand
AAAAGAGTAGCTGAACAACAAAGCATGAGTGAGACCGTTTAGCAAATCAAAGAACAAGTGATGAACCTCGCTCGTCGACCTAGTACTTCGGCTCCCGATGACACCAACGACGAGAGTGATGAGGATGATTATGTAGATCTCACTCCCTAGTTTAGATCTCTGGACATTTATGAATTTTTTGAAATTTTAAAACGAATTTTAAAAGACTTTATAAGTCTTTAATTAATGATTTAGATACTTTTGAATGTTATTTTAAGTTTGTTATTTTATGTTTTGTTTAGATTGTTTATAATTGTGTGTTTGATTGGGCTGAATAGTGTAGAATTGAATTGAATTGCATTTGCAGGTGGGCAACAGAAGCTACGAGCTGCTACTGTCAAAAATATTGCAGAAAAAGCGACGGACAGCGTGGTTTAGTCCGTCGCTTTTTTGGGTTTTAATTTTTTTAAAAACCCAGAAAAGCGACGGACAGCGTGGTTTTGTCGGTCGCTTTTTTAAGTTTTTAAAAATAAAATTTCCAGAAAAGCGACGGACAGTGTCCTTTTATCCGTCGGTTTTTTAAAAAATTCAAAAAAAAGAGTAAAAAAGAGACTCAGTCCGTCATTTTTCTGGGATTTTCAAAAAAAAAAAAATTCCAGAAAAGCGATGGACTGCGTCGCTCTTTATAAATTAAAAAAATTGAAAATTGAAATAAAGTGACGCAGTCCGTCGCTTTTTTAAAAAAATTCAAAAAATATAATAGTAAAGAAGCGACTCAGTCCGTCGCTAAAAGAGACGCAGTCCGTCTCTAAAAGCGACGCAGTCCGTCGCTTTTTTAAAAACGACGCAGTCCGTCGCTTTTTGAAAACCGTCGAGCTAAAAAGTGACGGAAGTGACTGCGTCGCTTTTCCGTCAATTTTGACCAAAAAAGCGACGCAGTCCATCGCTTTTGGCCGTCTTTTTTTGACAATTTTTTAGTAGTGAGTCTTAGTTGAAATAATTTCTAGGGTGTTACGCATAATTTTTTTCAGAAGTTTATTTTAATCCTAAGTTGATCAACATTTTGGCATAATTGAGTCTTATAATATTGATTTTTCTCAATAACGTATCGATATGTGACATTCTTAATGGAATAAGTTCTTTTTTTAGATTAAATGAAATAGAGTAGATTTGACTTATATGGCGATAGTTCATTAATTTGCTTATGGCTTCTTGTAAAAATGGATGCCCTTGGAAGAGAATGAAAAAAGAAGGGAAACAAGGAATATCTACGTACAAATATTACCATTTTAAGCTCAATTAAGCATTTTAAAACAAGTATAAGAACATGTGTTGAATTGCATTTTTGAGATGTTTTTACATTAGAATAATTTTTAAGCAGTTTTATAGTATTTGAGTAAAATAAAAAAGTGTTTATAAAAACTTATTTTTAAGCTTAAATATAAAAAATAAATCAAAAACCATAAGTTAAAATTGTTAACTTATGACTTTTGGCTTATAAGTCAAAATTCAAAGTCAATTTAGACGTATTCTAAATCAAGTAAACACATTAAATATACAATATTTGCCCATTTTGTTTCAATCCATCAAGAGTCCAAATCAAATTATCAATCAATTGTATCATTAATATCATTATATTCTGTCAACAACAACAATATTCAATTCATCATATCATTTCACAGTGCAAACACAAGCATGCACACCATAAGGGATGTCTTAAATCAATGACTCATAAGGGACAAATTCATATTCACATACGGACATCAATGATTTTAAAATTCAATAGTTTTAACTTATATAATCATACTTAGATTCAGAGCTATCAATATAGGTCGTTCAAGTTCATCCATGATAGTTCACACATGCTTTGAAATTTGACATATCAAAATGACTAGCTCATATTTTTAGTAGACAAAAAAACATCAAGCCCAATCCATTATTATGTGGGTTGTGGGACACGTCGGTCCAACCCACTTTTTTATAATTTTTTATATTTAAATTCTAATTTTGAAATATTAAAATAAATATCTACAAGATAATATTACACGATATTATTATGCAATGATATTTGGGTACAATTCAACAAGAAATGATTTTCATGATCTTAAATATCTATTAAATTAAATAACTTTTTGACATGATAGCACTCGAACCAAATAGAAATATTAATAAGAAAACTAAATAGTTAATTTAGTAATAATATAACTAGACAGAGAGAAATATAAACTTGTAATATCAATATATTATGATTTAAGTAGACTTTAAGTTTGAATTCCTGTTGTTATTTACTTATTTTTAGTATTCTACTTTATTTTTATGGTGGATGTGATAATAGAGCTACGATCTAGTATTTTCAAGAAATTTCCTTTCAACACCCGATGCTCACATATATTCGCGTCACGCCATTTATATGCTATCCCCACACAACCATGCATGTATAATATAATATTTGTATAAAGTTTCTATTAAGGTTAGACTCTTAATTTATCTAAAATTAAGTGCGCTTTTACATCTCATAATCACATCTCCATGTTCAAACATATCTAAAAATCAACTTTAGTAAAAAAATATATTCAACAATATCAAACGAATTTAATCAACCATTTTTTATAATTTAATTTGATATCTAGGTTAAAATCAACAAAAATCAATCCTAAAAAGTAATGACTCAAGCTCTATAGTCAAGCCTCCAAATTAATTTCTTAATCGGATTACCCATTATATAAGAATTTCAAATATATGCTTAGACTCCTAATCCCAGTTCAAATCGACATTCAAAACTCCAATAAATATTTTCTTAAACATAGACAAATTTTCAAATTTCACATAAATTTTATATTTAAGGCAAATCTAATGGTAGTCAATCCATAGAATCACAGTTGAGTTTAGATTGTTAATCTCAACTCAAATTATAAATTTCCCAACAAAAATCATGCTAACTCGAACTTAGAATCTCAAAAATGATATTGGAATGAAATAGACTGTGAAACTCAACATTTTATAGCAAGTTTTCTCTCCGCAATCGAAATAAGAGGCCATGCAATCAAACATAAACCCTACACAAATACGACAAGAGGCTCGCAACCAAAATGACAAAAAAATGACCCTTGCATCATCACAACACTAACCTTCCGATCCCGCGAGGGTCTACATCTAGAAAATTAAAATAAAATCCTACACAATTAAATTGAGTGTTTTCGTTAGTCTCAAGATCCACTCGAGCCCCTCAGATCCTAACCTAAACCCTTAAACAAGTGCCAAATGGTTATACTAACCTGTACACAATCTTGAATTCTAAAATGAGATGCTATAGTGTAAACATTACAAGTTGAGTTACTACAAAACATATATATGTAGGGATGACAATGGGGCGGGGGTGGGGGCGGAGCGGATTGAGCTTAACCCGCAATTTTTTTAATCCGTCCCTCCCTACATAACAACTTTTTTTATTCTCAACCGCCCCACATAGACTTACCCAACATTAATTTTTTAAAGTATTTTCTTTTTCTAGTTAAGTTTGATACTAAGAATAAAATTTATAAACATAAACTCATACATTTCATTAAGTTGTATTAATTTAATAGAATAGTGACTTAAAATTTTATTTTTTAGAGGTCAATTGAGAAACATGTAAGAGATTGTATTAATTTTTATTGAACAATTTTCATTACTATCTTGAATATTTTAGTAGCTTTAAAGAAATTATCTTAATAAATAACACTCTATCACTTTTATAACATGTAAAAAGTTAAAATTAAGTTTGAACCCACATAAAATCACATATACCCACAACCCGTCCCGCCCCGTATTAGTTTTAAAAAAAACAACTTCAATCCACCCCGCATCCCACCCATTTCGCAAAACCTTAAATCCGCCCCGCATAGCCTTAAATCCACCCCGCCCCATTGCCATCTCTATATACTATACATCTCAATGTTAGCCCCAGATGACTGATTGATTTTGATAAATGATCCTTAAATAAAATAATTCTTCACGGGAGAAGCATTACAAAAATGATAGCATAATGATAAAAAAGGAAATAAATCATAGCAAATAAAAAATATTTGGAGAATCAATCTGGGATTAATCAAGACAACCAAAGATCACACACTCCAGACAGACAAGTAAATCACGAAGATAGATGGATACAATCAAAAAAGAAATTTATCTTATTCAAAAGAAATATACAAGCCAATATTAGGGGAAGAAAATCATCTAGTGAAGATGTACGAGAAAGGAAGCACCACGCCAGAAGAAGAAATTTGCAATAAGATCTAATCAAATATGGAATGAAATTATTGCACACATGAACATATCTGACACGCATACGGTACTACAATCATCCTCAATCAAGGAGTAATTACAAATCCTTCATTGAAAAATGTATCCTTATATTTTCTTTACAAGAGCAAAGAGCTAGACTATATAAATTAGCTTTAGAATAAGGAGAAATTTACGCACTTCACTTAAGCTGATGTACTATATATCTTTTATAAAACACTTACTACAATTGTAAAAAAAATGAGAGAAGAAATAGCTCGAGTTATACAAGTAGAGGTTGTGTCTAGAAAGCAATGTTTGTAAGAAGTCAAGAATCAAAATTGTTGTACCATCCGTCTACAAAGAGCTCTTAAGGGAACCCTTAAACCCCCAAGAGAACTAGACTAGGCACCACATGGGTGATCTGAACTAATATGAAATTTCTTGTTATCTTTACTTATGTTTGATATTTTGTTATTATATGTTACAACAATCTATAGGCAAATCAACTTTCCCAGTCGACTAAAGAATAGTTTTTTTTTTAATTCACGTCCCCTTTAATTTTCAGTCAAGAGAGCACCCAATGACATGGCCGAGTCATTAATAAGATGGTTTGAAAACTATGATGTCTCGTGTTCAATTTTGCTAGTTATTTTTTTTATATGTGAAAGAGTTTAGACTATAATTAAGGAAACTAACTAGCTATAAGAGGAACTAAATATACACTTAACTAATGTGATATATACAAAGAATCAGAATATCTTTATCATATATTCTAACACGCCCCCTCAGTCGAAGCGGGAGGTCGTCGAATGCTAAGACTGTCCCGAAAATCCTCAAATAACACCAACGGAAGACCCTTGGTGAATATGTCTGCAATCTGATAACGCGAGGGGACATGTAACACTCGATCTTGGCCGCGAACCACCTTTTCTCGTACAAAATGTATATCCATTTCGATATGCTTAGTGCGTTGATGTTGAACAGGATTACCGGCAAGATATATGGCACTCACATTGTCACAATACACCAATGTATCTGTTGGATAGGACAATGAAGTTCCAAAAGCAAATTTCGTAACCAACATGACTCAGAAACCACATTGGCAACCCCTCGATATTCAGCCTCTGCACTAGAACGGGATAAAGTAGCATGGCGTTTACCGGACCAAGAGATCAAGTTATCACCCAGAAAGACACAGTAACCCGACGTTGAACGTCGTGTGTCTAGGCATCCACCCCAATCAACATCAATGTATGAAATAAGAGTGGATGTGGATGAAGAAAATAGGTGAAGACCAAATTCCATTGCACCTTGTATGTAGCGCAAAATGCGCTTAAGTGCGTGCATGTGTTCCTCACTCGGGTCATGCATGAATAAGCATACATGCTGCACTGCATACGTAATATCGGGTCTTGTGAACGTAAGGTACTGAAGTGCTCCAGCAAGACTTCTATAAAGAGACGGATCCTCAAACGATTTGCTCGTAGTAGTACCGTGCTTCGGTTTTGTATCAATCGAAGTGGGAGAAGCCTCGCATGATGACATGCCAACTCGTTCAATGATCTCAGTAACATATCTCTTTTCTGATAAAAATAAACCACCTTCATGACGAGTGACTATAATGCCCATAAAATAACTCAAATTGCCCAAGTCCTTCATAGCAAATTCCGAGCTCAGAAGGGAGATGATAGACTGATGGAGCTTATCCGATGAAGTAGTCAAAATGATATCATCGACATACAGTAAAAGATAAGCCATAGAAGTACCTCAACGATAAATGAACAACGAATGATCCGAAGTACTTTGAGAAAACCCAAGAGTACGGACATAGTCAGCAAACCTCTTATATCAAGCCCTTGGAGCCCGTTTGAGCCCATAGAGAGATTTCTTCAGCAAACACATATGATTAGGGAGAGCAGGATCCCGGTATCCCAAAGGTTGATACATGTAAACAGTCTCCTTGAGTTCCCCAAGTAAGAAGGCATTTTTTATGTCAAGCTAATGAATCTGTCAAGCCTTATAGAGAGCCAAACTGAGAACCGTGCGAATAGTCACCGGTTTGACGACCGGACTAAGCGTCTCACCACAATCCATGCCAACATGTTGAGTTTTACCATCACCTACAAGATGGTCTTTATGCCTCTCTAATGAACCATCAGATCTTTCTTTATGAGCAAAAATCCACATAGACATAATTACATTAACATTTGGAGGACGAGGAACCAACTCCCAAGTCTTATTTTCAATAAGAGCATTATATTCATCATCCATAGACAATTTCCAATTTAGGTCATGAAGAGCAGACACAGGGTTACGAGGGAGGGACGATTTAAATGTTGATGTAAGAAGGCTGAAAGACTTCTTAGGCTTTGAAATCCCGTGTTGACTCCTAGTAACTGCACCCGTGGGCAGACGTGAGGGAGAGATTGGAGTGGGGCGAGGAAGAGAGTTGGATAAGAGAGTGGAAGGAGTAGATGGGCTCGGTGTAGTTGACTGGGGAAGGCCGTGTTGCACGCTGGGCACAACGGAACCATTCGCTAGGCTAGGTGAGGTTGGTGCGAGTGCGTTATGAACAGATGCAACTTGTGGATTAGGAGAGGTAGTGAAATGATGGACCAGATAGGGAGATGACCCATCATCTAGAAACCTATAAGTGTGAGTTTGAGGAGTATGAAACTTTGCATAGGGAAATTGTGTCTCATCAAATATTACGTGACGGCTAATGATGATTTTTCTAGATGACAAATCAAAGCATTTATACTCACGATGATTTGACGGATACCCCAAAAAAACACAAGGAGTTGACCGGGGTTGGAGTTTGTTTATGGTAGTAGATGGAATAAGAGGATAACATAAACACCCAAACACCCGAAGATGAGAATAAGACGGATCTTTTTTATAAAGGATGTGAAGAGGAGATTGATAATTTAATAGCTTATGAGGAAGGATATTGAGAAGGTAAGTCGCCATTTTCAACGCATGATGCCAAAAGGAAGGAGGAAGGGAAGCATGGGCCAATAAGGTATGAACAATGTTGTTGATTGTACGAATTTGTCTTTCAGCTGTCCCATTTTGAGGGGGTGTATGAGGACGTGAAAGATGAAATGAAAGACCATTTGCTTTACAAAAATCCCAAAAGGGGCCATTATAAAATTCTGTGGCATTATCACATTGTATATTCTTTATGTCCCGCTCCAATTGGGTTCGAATAAATTTCTTTAAACTCAAAAATGTGGAAAACGTTTGTGATTTGTGCGATAAAGGAAAAGTCCACAAATTTTTTGAATAAGCATCTACAAACAAGACATAATATCGATGACCCGATGAACTCAAAACAGGGGACGTCCAAAAATCACTATGGATAATATCAAAAGGCATAACAGTGCGAGAATTTGAAGGATAAAAGGGCAACTTAACATGTTTTCCAAGAGGGCAAGAATGACAATTACGAGTGTCTTTAATTTGATTACATTTAATCAATTTATTCTTCCTAAGAGAATTCAAAATAGGTGTTCCCGGGTGACCCAGACGATCATGCCAAAGGGATGGTGCCAAAGCAGCAAAAGTAGATGGAGAAGTGGTTGGAGTAGTGATGGGATACATCTTGCCCCGACTTTCACACCTCATTACCGGTCTCCCCGTCCAAAAATCCTTCACAGAAAACCCACACGGATCAAATTCAACAGAAACAGAGTTATCAGTTGTAAATTTTCTAACTGACACCAAATTTTTAACAAGGTGAGGGGCATGAAGAACATTGTTTAATTATAAGGGAGGACACAACGAAGATAATTTAGTGTGACCATAACCATGAATTGGAATTGATTGACCATTTCCAACTATTATACTACGTTTATTGCTCATATTAAAATAAGACGTGAGGTTACCTTGTGCGGATGTCATATGAGAAGTGACACCGGTATCCATGTACCAATTCACATTCGGAGAAGTGATTCCAAGAGTATGCATTGCAGCTTCAATGTCGGTTGGAGATGGAGCTGCCGTGTAGGCCTGCTGCGGTCTGGGAACAAGTATACCAGGATAATGTTTCGACTACTGTCCATAATTGGGCCTTGTCCATGAGTTTGACGGATATGGACAAGGAGGTATAGCCCAGGGAGCCCACGGTACCATCCAAGGCCACGACTGACTTCCAGCCCATGGAGAATTGGGTGGCGGATGCTGACCTGCTGGCTATTTTCCGCCACCGCGGCTATTGCCGCCTCCCATTTGACCACCACCTCCAGCCTTACCCCCATCGATGCTACCACCTTTGTTGCCTCCACGACCACCATTGTTGTTGCGATTATTGTTGCGGTATTGGTTCCTCTTCCCACCATTAGTATTGCGGTGTGAAGAGGAATGATCAACAATATCAAATGATATTTTCAAGAATATGTTTAATTAGAACATCAATCCTTATGAAATTTGACCATTTAAAGAATTTTTTTTAGGAAATCATTAATTTTTTAATAAAATGCTAAGATTAATTAGCAGCAGTACATGTTGCAAATATTTGTAATAACAGACAGTTTTAAATAAGTAAATATTAGTCCGTGTATTCATCAAAGGAATTGTCTCATACTCCATAATCGGTTCCATCTGTTACGACAAAAAATCTCAATTTTTGTCAACACTTGAAGACCCACATTATATTTTATAGGCAACCAAGGAAATTTCAAAAATGTTGTAACCAAAAGTTAATATCGACAAATTAGCTACTTAGGTAATTTATATAGTCGATATATTAAATTTAGAAATTGCATCTCAATTTTTTTAAAACTAAACTTAAAGTTGTATGAAAGTACTATAAATTTCATACAAATAAAATAACAATAGGTAATCTAAGACCTTCCAAGCACAACAAATAGACTATACATATTTCAACCTATAATCCTTAAAATAATTCAAATAGCAGTTTAAAGTTATCTTTACAATTCCTCTAGCAACTCATTACTCTATAGCTCTACAATGTCAAAAACTATCAATCAAACAAAGTACCATATCTTCAAAATGAAATGAAAGTCTCGTGCTAGAATTTTTAGAGGTCACTTTTTCAAAGTTCTTAGCTAATCTAATAATTGTTCAAGAATACTTGGAATATTTTTATACAATTCCTACTTTATTTTTGTACTCTGCTCCAATATCCTTTTCTGACTCCTAGAGACACAAGGAACATAATTACATTTAAAGGTTTTGTAAAACGATAACACATACGATATTATTTTTAATAGTATAATAATATTCCTACTTTATTACTTCCTTTGCTTCATTTTATATAACAGTATTTGACAGAGCACATAATTTAGAACTGTACAATTTAATAATATGTCTTAACGTCATATAAATTGAGACCTTATATTCATATATTTGATTGATCACCAAATTCAAAATTTGAACAGTTAACGAAGTTGAAGTAATTGTATCACATCGAAATGGAAAATGTCGAACTTGTTCCTTTTTCCAAAATGTCACAAATATTAATTTGAAACCAAGTACGTATATATTCCTTTTTCCAAAATGTCACAAGAGCCATTTTTCAAAATTCAAAAAGAATCCTAGAGCAAATGAAATTACAACTAGAGCCGTCAAAATGGGCTTAGCCCATGGGGCCAGCCCAACCCTACCTATTATTGGGGTAGGGTTGGGATATGATTTTTCAAGACCATTTAAAACTAAGGCTTATAAGCCCGACCCATATAAGCCCTTGGCCCTTGAGGCTTGATCGGGACTGGGCCGGGGTCGGCCCATGGGCCAAAACTTTTTATTTAAGAGTAATTTCCAATAATCTCACTAGTATATAATCTAATTATTTGAATACACGCTATGTTGTAATATTATAAATCTTCGTACCCAGATAGTATTTCGAAATATATGGACTCAAAATTGAGTTAATTTGTTCTAGATACACTTTATACAAGTTAATTTGCATGTATCTAGGATACATATACAAATCTCACGCCCTCGCCTCCCTCCTATCTTGCTTGTCACTCTCTTATCTCACTCGCATATCCAGTATGCGAGATACATGCTAATTGCACTAGATTTTTGTTAGTGTTATTGAAACAACATCATTGTTTGTCATATTTGATTTGAAAATCTTCTCATTTTTTTGATGTTATAGAATTATAAGTTTGAAAAGAAAAGAAAAAATTAAAAAGAAAAACAGAAGGGCTAGCCCGCCCTAGCCCTCGGCCCTTCTAGGGTTGGGTTGGGTTGAGCATTTTCAGACCCTACCAAATGAAGGGCCGACCCGCCCTAGCCCTTCAAATTCCTTGGCCCTCGAGGCTTGGGCCCGGTGGGGCTGGGCCGACCCTTTTTGACAGCTCTAATTACAACTATAAACCTATGTTGCTCCTCCAAAAATATTGTATTTTGGAAAATTTGATATGATTGCGGTAATATTTTTAGTTTGGCGAGTCCAACCACCTGAAATATAACATTTTATTCATCATTATATTTCCAGTATGTTGTTAGCTATTTCTTCATTGTTCTTGTTAGTTTGATCAAATAAAGTACTAAATGATTAAAAAGCATTAGAAAAAGAAGAAGGAAATAACTATCCCATTTAACTTTCAATATCAACACTAATACCCCATATAACTTTTCAATATCATATAACACTAAGATAAAAGCATACCTAAAGTTGAATCACCCAGTTGAGACGATGAAAGAAAGGAAAACATAGCATTCGAAAGTCTGAAAAAAAATAAATATCATGCCAAAGAAATAGGTTAAGTATGAAAAAACATCTATGAATTCAGCTATTAAATTGAAAAAAATAAATGAAGAGAATCAAGAAGAAATTGCTACCACCATTAGTGTGAAGAAAGTAGTGTCTATTTTAATTAAATAAATAATAAAAACAAGAAAAGTCTAATGGAGAGGATGCATCTAGAATAAACTTATGCGTCTGTGTGGTAATAAAGTGATCTTGGAGCATCGAGTGACTCGTGTAGCAAGAAGTATAAATATATGAAGTTAAATGACTGATTTACCCTTGATTGTCCTCATCACATTTCTATATAGTAGAAATATGTGTGTGTATATATATATATATATATATATATTATTTTTTTACATAAACGATTAGGTTAAGGGGGTAAATGGTAAGAGAATAGGGTGCAAATAAATTTTTAAAAAGTACTGAATACAAAATGCTTTGGATGCAGTGTGCACGGCTCTAAGGCGGGAAATTATATTAAGCAGCGACGATAGAAGAGAAGGGCATTCCAAAAACCGTTTTGTCGGAAAATGGCCGGAGGCGGAGGGCGGGTGGTAAGGGTACTAAATGTGGCTGAAAAGCCGTCGGTGGCCAAGGCAGTGTCGGGGATACTATCGAAGAACCAACCGGGTGGCATAAGAGTAAGAGACGGACGTTCCAGGTACAACAAAATCTTTGAGTTCAACTACACCATTCGGAACCAGCCTTGCCAGATGCTGTTCACATCCGTCACGGGCCATCTCATGGAGCTTGAGTTTGACGAGCGTTACCGGAAATGGCACTCGTGTGACCCGCTCGACCTCTATAATGCGCCTGTTCGGAAGTTTGTCCCTGAGGTACCTCTTTATCCTACTTGCCTTTTAAGTTTATCTCCTGCCGAATATTTGTTTACTGGTAATTTGGTTACTTGTTGAATAAGATATTGAACTTCATGTATGCGTGAGAATCCAATCCAATTGCTAATGTTGATTGCAAACTGAGGTTTTTCAATGTAAATGATTCAATTTGCAGAATATGGTAAAGTTGATCTGAACTTAATCAATTTCTGAAAGGTCATTTGCTTTGATGTATTGCTGAAGTCACGCCTGTATTAAAACTGCATCAATTATGTCGCATTGATGTATTATTTTATATCAAAATTTAACCTGGAAAATGGAAAGCAAAATTCAAAATTTAATAAAAACTCTTCCTTTAGCTCTGATACCATGTGAAAAACAAGAATAGAAAAGGTAGGATTTGTTTTTTATGTAAGAGACTTCAGCCACATATGACATGGAGAGTTGTAGTTTCCTACTTCAAAATGAGATATGGCAATAGAAGAGTGTAAAGTCCTATTGTAAGCAAATTCAATTAAAGGCATATGTTCCTTCCAAGAAGCATACTTCCTTTTACCCATAAACTTTAACATATTTTCTCGAAGTCCTATTGACCACCTAGGTTTGAGGGTGACCTGGGTTGGAAAATAACAAATCCAAAATAACTAAGAAATTACATGCAATGCTCAACAAATTAATAAGCAACACGTGTAGCATCATCACTCTTGTGGAAATGATTAAAGTGTGTCATCTTTAAGAATCTATTAACCACAATACAAATACATTCTCTACCTCTACTAGTCCTTGGTAATTGAAACACAATATCCGTAAAAATGTCAAGCCATGCCAATAAGAATTTGTTGGAGGTCCTAGCACTCCCATTGATAGATTTTGTCTCCGTCGTGAAACAAATTCAGTTGCAATGCTCACCGTTGAATTTGGACTTGGCTTCAAAGTAGGTATAGAATAGCATAATCAGAGGGAGTAAAAAGATTGCAAAGAAGAAGCCCTAGATTTTTTTTGCAAGAATTGAATGCATTAAATAAGTTCTTTTTTCATTGGATCAATGTTTTTTGCTTTGGACAAATGGCTACTCAGGATTGGAAATCACTCACATATAGTATGCTGATGATACACTCGTTCTATGTGGTGCTGCGGATCACAATTGAGGCATATTAGGATAATTCTGTTATTACTTGAAATGATCTTTGGCTTAAAGACAAACCTGAGTAAAATCTCTATCTTTGTTGTTAATGAAGTGCATAACATACATGATTTGGGATAATACGCTGGGTTTTCAACTTGGAGAACTACCCACAAAATATCTTTGTATGCCATTGGGTGCTAGGTACAAGTCTAAACCGGTGTGGAGAAAATAGAAGAATGTTGTGAAAAGAAATTGGCTATATGGAAAAGGCAATACCTATCTCTTGGGGGCAGGGTAGTTCATATAAACAGGGTTCTTGACTCCCTCCCTACATTCCTTATGTCATTGTTCCTAATGCCAGCTAGTGTGAGAATGAATTCGGACAGGGTCAGATGGAATTTTTTATGGGGTGACAATAGAGAAATGAGGGCTTTTCACTTGGTTTAATGGGATAAGGTGACAATATAGATAAAAGAAGATGTGGGCTTGGTATCAAGTACTTGAATTTGCATAACAATAGCTTATAAATGAAGTGGTTGTGGAGATTAAAAAGAAAAAGGGGGGGGGGGACCAATGGAGAAGAGTTGTTTCAGATAATTATGGAGCACAATCTTCTTGGTTCTCTAGCCCAGTAAATTCTTCCCATGGTTTTTTGTCCATGGAAGCATATATCTAGCTTGTGGCCTTTTTTTGTTGTTGTTGTGATGAAGTAAGGTTTTGTATAGCTGGCATTAAGAAGATGCAAAGTTACAAAAGATATGTTAGCTCCAACAACAATAGGCCTTAAAGCATAGGGAGCTAATCAAAAACAAAAGAGGGTTTTGTTGTTACACAAGGATAAAGGTTGGTAATGGAAGAGATACAAGGTTCTGGCTAGATGAATGGATAGGGCATACTCCACCAATGTCTTAGTTTCTGGACCTCTATGCCTTCACCTTAAATACTGGTAGTTGGTTTCAGATTTCTTGATTGGAAGTAACGGGTGTCTTGATTTTCTTAGAAATTGTTTCAATGGGATATTCCTAGAATTGATACACTTTTGAATGATTTGGAGAGGGTGGTCTTGAATGATGAGGTCTCTGATACACTCAAATGGACTCGAAATGGACTCGAAGAGAGTTTCCTCTGTGAACCCTTGTTATAAGATTCTCAACAGTGAGGGGGTCAACACTACTAGCTGGCTTTGGAGACGAATATGGAAGTCAAAAGCCCCTATAAGGTTAGTTGTTTCATGTGGTTAACCACACTTGATGCTTGCCTCACACAAAACAACCTTTAGACTTTAGAGGAGAGGTGTATTAATTTGTAGCCGATGTTTCATGCGCAACAGTGATGAGGAAAGTACCAACCACCTTTTCAACAATGTCCAATTGCAAGACAGACCTGATTGTTGTTTTTAAACCTATTCATAGTCTATTTTATCATTATGTTTACAATGAAGGATCTACTGTTGAGCCGGGGGGTTTGGGGGATGTGCAAATCAGTGAAGATGGTGGAATATAGTGCCAACTCGTATATGTTGGGTAATATGGAAGGAAAGACTAGCAAGCTTTTTTGGAACTTTGAAATAGACTTGGGAATTTCTCCATCAGAATGATAATGTCCAGCCACCTATCCTCCTAAAACCTGATATGTATACCATTTCATCCTGCCAACTTAGTGTTTTGAAAGAACTCATCTTTAAGCTTGCATATACTCTTCCATAGGCCTACACCATGAGGGGATCTGGACAGCTTGGAGCACCAATGATTTTAGACTCCATGTTTTGCCTTGATTACTTACTTCCATAGACTTTGATCCACTTGAATGTACCTCCATAACCATTTCATGAGTAAGCATTTGTTGTGAAGAGCTAAATCTTTTATGCCCGATTCTCCCAATTGTTTTGGCAGTTTGCATAGGATGTCAGGTTTCTTACTTTTCCTTCTCCAATCCAAAACTTTATTGGCAATTAGAGCAGCGTCTGTGATCTGCCTGTCCTTAATGAAAGCATTTTGATGATTGGAAACAGGTTTGCCCATTACACCCTTGAGCCTTTGTGTGAGTACTTTCTGCAATCTTGTAAACACTCCCAGTTAGACTAATTGGCCTATAAAAGATTACAATCTTTTCGGCTTTTAAAGCTTCCAAAAGTACATCCAACTATCTATACTATATATTCTTTACACTAAAAGTTCAAATAAGATAGTGAAAAACTCCTAATCTTCCACTTTCTGCTCGTCAAGTATTCATCTAGCTTGTCTCTCCAAATATACACAATGGCGTAACCTTCCAAATGTGCTTCCCCCTCCTCCTAAACAAAAGTTCTAGACACAAATTACATACCGCCAGTATAAAACGCTTCAAGATAACCAATTTTTTTTTCTTTTTTGTATTCCTGTCAAATATTGTTATACTTGTGTTTTCCCTTTTTGTGTTTTGTAAAGTGAACTTGGGCCGGGGTCTATTGGAAACCGCCTCTCTACCTTCACAAGATAGGGGAAAGGCTGCGTACACACCACCCTCCCCGGAACCCAGATGTGGGATTACACTGGTATGTTGTTGTTTTGTAAAGTGAAAACCAAATACAATTTTTCTCTTTTGGTATATCAAAACATTGCTGTGATTGAAATTGAGACATCATTTGTAAAAGCATATGAAAATATGGCCTAAAATATTTCTGGTAATTTGTAGGATAAGTTGGATATCAAAAGGACACTGGAGGCAGAAGCCAGAAGTTGTCAGTGGATTATATTGTGGCTCGATTGTGATAGAGAAGGAGAAAACATTGCATTTGAAGTGTTGGATGTATGTAGACAAGCGAATCATAACCTTAATGTGTGGAGAGCTCGGTTCTCTGCCTTAATTGACAGGTTCTGCCAGCTAGTTGACATCTTCTGTTCCATACTAAGTTTTTATGTACCATTTATGAATTGTCATTGTACTTCCTGAAAAATACTTTTGAGATCACCAGGGAAATTCACCAATCAGTGCAGACCCTTGTTCAGCCAAATCAGTTATTTTCTGATGCTGTAGATGTTCGGCAAGTGAGTTCCGTTGCTCAAGTCATTCTTATTTTAAGATAGTGAAAAACTTCTTTAGATCTGAGACAGCCAAGTAAAGTTTGACCTTCATGTTCCTGTGGCAATTAAACTCCAGTAACATTCTTAAATAATAAAATAAGTACTAACCATTATATTTTGATAGGTGGAGCCTTTTGGTCAAGTATGATAGAATGGCCTGATTTGGTTCCTTGCTGCATTTTGCTATTTGAATTTGCAGGAGATAGATCTTCGTATTGGAGCTTCTTTCACAAGATTTCAGACAATGCTTCTGAGAGGTGCATTTGTCCTTGATTTTGCTACAGATGATAGAAATCTTGTCTTAAGCTATGGTCCCTGCCAGGTAACTAATATATTGCATTTTCAAAAAGTGAATTTTATTTTACAGTCTGAGGTGTATAAGTTTGCATCGTACTCCATATGTTTTTGCTGCAGTTCCCTACACTTGGCTTTGTTGTGGAGCGGTATTGGGAGATACAAGCACATGAACCTGAAGAATTTTGGACAATCAACTGTACTCACAACTCGGATGAAGGCACTGCTACCTTTAACTGGATGTAATGTTGCACTTGGTTCCATCATGAAATTATTTCTGAAATAGAAGGTCAAGGTACCTATAATGGTTTGACTTGGCAGGCGTGGTCATCTGTTTGATTACACATGTGGAGTAACGATTTATGAGATGTGCATCCAGGAACCCATTGCAACAGTGAGCTCCAAAAAGCCAATTCTCATAGCTAAGCCTAATTATAGAGTAGAAATTTGAGGCTGCAAAGCTCACTTAATTATGTTGTTTTGGAAAGGTTACCAAGGTCAAACAACAGGAGAAACTCAAATACCCCCCTCATCCTTTAAGTACAATTGAGCTTGAAAAGCGTGCATCCAGATACTTCCATATGAGTTCTGAGCAGACAATGAAGGTTAGTATTGCTCAAAAGTTTTTCATTGGAATGTCTCTTTTCCTTATGTTTATTTATTTTTAGTTTCCTTGTCATGAAAATATTGCAAGTTTTCCCTTTTCTTTTATTTTCCTCTTTGTTTCTTTGTAAAATTGAACTCTACTATTAATTTAGGTAAACTATGGTATAAAGTTTACATGGATCATGTGAGAAATATAGGAGAAAAATATTATTGAATTGTGTATCTACATTATTACACAGAGTCCCTTTTTATAGACATTATAATACAATCCTTTACCAAGTAGGATACTACATACAATTCCTATTCCTATTCTAAGTAGGATTGTATATACCTATACCCATTCTAACACTCCCCCTCAAGCTGGTGCATACAAATCATATGTACCTAGCTTGTTACAAATGTAATTAATACGAGGAACGCTGAGGGACTTGGAGAAGATAGCTGCAAGTTGATCACTTGACTTCACAAATTTTGTAATAATATCTCCTGAGAGTATCTTTTCTATGACAAAGTGACAATCAATCTCAATGTGCTTAGTCCTCTCATGAAACACAGGATTTGATGCGCGATTATCACACACAAGTTCCATCTGACCGATTTCTCCAAACTTTAGTTCTCTTAGCAACTATTTGACCCATACTAGCTCACAAGTTGCTACAACCGCTGCTCGATATTCAGCTTTGGCACTAGATCGAGCAACCACACTCTGTTCTTACTCTTCCACGATACCAAATTATCTCCTACGGAAACAATATCTGGATGTAGAACGTCTATCAAAGGGTGATCCTGCCCAATCAACGTCTGTATATCCAGTGATATGGTCACAGCCTTGATCCTCGAAGAGTAGTCCTTTATCCGGAGCTGACTTTATATATCGCAAAATACGAACAACTGCATCCCAATGACTATCACAAGGGGAAGTCTTAAACTGACTTACGATACTCACAGGAAAAGTGATGCCAGGTCTAGTCATTGTGATCAACTTTTCAACCAACCATCTATACCTTTAAGGACTACTGAGTGGCTCCCTCTATCTTGGAAGGAGTTTAACATTTGAATCCATAGGAGTGTCAATGGGTCTACATCACATCATTTCTGTCTCTTCAAGAATATCTAAGGCATACTTGCATTGAGAAATAGCAATACCTGATCTAGATTGAGCAACCTCAATACCAAGAAAATACTTTAGTCTGTCGAGGTCTTTAGTCTGGAAATGTTGAAATAGATTTTGCTTCAAATTAGTGATACCATCTTGATCATTGCCGGTGACTACAATATCATCAACGTAAACAACCAACTAAATACACAGATTTGGTGTAGAATGCCGATAGAACACAAATTGATGAGCTCCACTACAGGTCATGCCAAACTCCTGAATTATTGTGCTGAACTTCCCAAATCAGGCTCGAGGAGATTGTTTCAGACCATAGAGTGAGCTACGCAATCGACATACAAAGGTACTACACTCCCCCTAGCAACAAAACTTAGTGGTTGCTCCATATAGACTTCTTCCTCAAGATCACTATGCAAAAAAACATTCTTCATGTCCAATTGATGAAGAGTCCAATGACGAATGACAACTATAAATAGAAAAAGACGGACAAATGCTATTTTAGCCAAGGGAGTGAAAGTGCCACTATAGTATACCCTTTGGCAACAAGGTGAGCCTTAAGTCGATCAGCCTGACTGTCTGGACCAATTTTGACTGCATAAACCCAACGACAACAAACAATAGATATACCTGGAAGAAGGTAGACAAGCTCCCAAGTACCACTCGTATGTAAAGCAGACATCTTATCAGTCATAACTTGTCTCCAACCAGAATGAGAAAGTGCTTCACCTTTAGTGTTAGGAATGGAAATAAAGGACAAAAATGATACAAAGGCATAATGGGGCGATGATAGATGATGATTACTTAAGAAAGTATAATGTGGGTTAGCATTTCGAATGGATCATATGCCTTTTTGAAGTGCAATCGGTTGGTTAGGAGGAGTCAAGTCCGCAGTAGGAGAAGGGTCCGACGCATGCCATGGATCATCTGGGACTAGAGCTGGAAGTGGGCGACAATGATAAGTCAGGAGTCGTGGCACTATAACTGAAGATGTAGAAGTAACGGTAGATTCCTAAAAAGCCGGTTCAGGTAAGACCTCTGAGACATCAGGATGATCAGAAGATGAATAGTAAGGTTGAGATTCAAAGAATGTGACATTGGTGGACACAAGGTATCGACAAAGATCAGGTGAATAACAACAATACCCTTTTTGAACTCAAGAGTAACCAAGAATGACACATTTGAGAGCACGTATGAGCTAATTTATCTTTACTTGGGGCTAAGTTATGATCAAAGCATGTGCTCTCAAAGACACGAGGGGGTATATAGTAGAGATGTAAGTGAGGAAATAATATGGAATGTAGAACCTGATTCTGAATAGAAGATGAAGGCATTCTATTAATTAAATAACAAGATGCAAGGACTGCATCACCCCCCAAAAAAGCAGCGGAACATGGGATTCAATGAGAAGAGTGTGAGCAGTCTCAATGAGATGCCTATTCTTCCTTTTTTCTACACCATTCTACTGAGGGGTGTACAAACAAGATGTTTGGCAGATATGCTAGGGCTCTTGTAATATGTAAAATAGGCTTGCGTTGCCTTAGTGCTATTGTGAATAAAATGTTATCACTTTCAAAATGTGTAATTTACTTGTATGCATAATTTCTAGTGCATCAGAACTTTGCAATCACGTTTACTAGGGGAGTTAAAGGGGTGAGTTGAAGGGGATCAAAATAGCTTGAGCCATTAAATGATTTATAACCCAACATTACCCAATTTTACTTAGATCAAGATGGGTGACGTCGCTTTGACTAACCTGTGGGTCATAGCCAAACCTTCCCAAATCAAACCATTTTTCCATTGATTTGTTTGTTCTTAGTACCATCGTGTTTAATTACCAAACCAATTTTTAGAAAGAGTGGAAGTGTAAAGTGAGAAATATTCATAAAAAATTAAATACAATTTCTTTTTCAACTTGTCAAATTTTACTTATGGGCCAAATTGGGCTGCTTTGAAGCTTTTGGATGAGTTTTTTTTGGGTTGTTGTGCCAAATTGACCAATCAACGAATGTATTTCTAGCCCAACCTGGCCAACTTCAAGGGACTCGGATGAATACGTGCTTGTTGACTAAATTTGATTTCCTTTGTTATTTTCTGTGTTACTTCATGTGTCTCAGATTGGTTGGTGTTAGTTAGGCATTAGTAGTTTGAAAAAATGTCTACTTCCTTTGTCGTTGTCCCATCTAATATATAACTTCTTTTGGGAGGCCAGAATGCAAAGTGAGTGATGTAACCTAAAATCACAAGAACATGGATAGAAGATAGGATAGTAGAAAATGGAGATAAAAAGAAGCTCGACACTTGAGTCAATAAAATAGGAAACTATTGAAATGAATCACAATTACCTCCTAAGTTGGAATCAACAAGCACCTAAAGTTATAGGAACCCTCTATAAGAGATGAAATCTTCTTGCAAGTGCCACACCAAGTTTGGATCATCCAAGGGCATAGCCAATCTTCACCGTTTAGGCTTACCGTCATCAGAAATCTGAGTAAATTAATGAATTAATGTTCTATTTAAGCCAGGGCTAATTTACTACAGTTACTTAATTACCCTTAAATTAGGCCTAAAATTAGAAGAGAGCGGAAATACCACAATTTGACAGCTATTAGTCTCATCCTCGATCACACCTTTACCACTGACTCAGGCTTCCACGTTTTTAATGAAATCTGCGATCACAAAGGCCATTGACTTCTCCGTGTTCGTGTTTGGGATCAGCTCAGATTCAGAAATCCTGCACCTTCTATTTTGCTCCGTTGTTCCTTTCCGTGGCCCGATTCTTGGTTTCTAAGACCTGTTGAAGCACTCCAAACTTTTAGTGTTGAGAATGAAGCCTCCAAGCTCTTTTGTGCCACGTTACATCAGTGAGTCACATGAACCGCGATAGGATTATTGTTGCATATCTTATTCCAGTATCCTTTTTCTAGGTCAGAGATTGATTGTTCTGGTGGTCAGGATGATAACATTATTTGCCTCATTGATTCGGCATGCACTTTACTATTGCTGATGCATTTCAGAACACGCTTAGCTGATTAACTTCTTCTATTCTTTTTTGAGTTTTTGATAGGTGGCAGAAGATTTATATCAAAATGGTTTTATCAGTTATCCTCGCACAGAAACTGATTGCTTCTCGGAGAATACCGACTTGCGTGTGAGTTTTCTATTTCTTTTTTGATAAGCTAAGAATAAGTCACTTTGTAGGTGATGTTCTTCAAGCTGTGCCACTGGTTAAATCATTATGATAAATATGTGGATGGAAGATAACTTATGAAAATGCATCACTGCCATTGCCCCATTTCACTTTATACACGTGCAATGATGCACTATTATGTCCAATAAACCAACTTCCCACATAAACTCCAAAATATACTGTATGCTGTTGCTGTATGGGTCAAACTAATTCCTTGCTCTTTGTGTACAATCAATGTGTGTCAACATTAATGGGAAAGAGGAAGTTTTACCAGAGATATGCAGGTGGAAGCTTGGTGATAGGAAATGTACTTCTACTGATGTTATTGAAGCTTAGGTTTCTTCTTCTTCTCTCGATCCCATTATTCACTTTAAAAAATCAGACTGGCTGATCCAAACTGCTCTTTGGTTTGGTTAATAATTTCATACGTTTTTAGTATTTTTTAAGATTTTGATTATTAGTTACAGTTTGTTGTTTGAAAAGAATAACTATCGAATATACTGAAACTTTATTCTGATGGATAAAATCAATTTTTTTGCTACACATGGTATGCAAATAATATGATGCAGTAAACATTCAGTTGGGTTGGATAGAGATCATGTGGAGAGTTATTAATTATTATCTCAAATTTTATTGCCCAAGAAGTGTAAGTGAGGGAGGAAAACCGGACTGCAAAAGACAGTATAATCTATCTACCTAGTTTGGTGATAGATTTATGATTTCAAGAGCCAAAGGGTGTGGCGTTGTACAGAGTTTCTGCAACAGGAACTATCTTTTGGGTATTAAAACTGGAAAGAGAAAAAAATCTCCCAGGTACATTCTATGAGGCCTATGTAGCTACAGGTTCCAGCTTCGACTTAGCTATTTTCTGGGGTTTTTTTCTGGTGACTAAGCCGGATTCTGCTTAATGGAGACCAACACAATATTCTACAATTCTGGATTTAAGTCATACGACATCACTAAAGGCAGATCAGGGGGAGAATTCTGGTTCGAATGGGTGGAATGTAGAAGAAATTTCATGCAAGGAGTTAAGGTTAGCCTTAAAGTCTTAAAGTGATTGGTAGCTGTATTTATTGAAGCATAAAAATACAGGATAACACAATTAAGAGATGGAACATGAAGGACCATTTCTCTGAATTCTTCTGCACTCTCAACTACAGTAAAAACAGGAAGGTACATAAGCTTTATTGTTATTCAAGGACAAAGCAAATCAGTTATTATTACACGGAGAGTACATATATAGGAGGGGGGGGGGACATAGCACACTAAGTGTCAAGGTTCATCTAGAACCAGAGAAAACACAGGAGATTCCACCCATAACCCAGTTGACTTCATCCTTCAAAGAGGCGTGCTCAAATAACAGAAGGCAACTACAGACAAACAATGATAACATAAGAATCATTGGAGGCACATCAACATCAGAGAAGGATCTTCTAAGCTGATGCATAGTCACAAGTTTCAGAATCCAACACAGGAGATGCCAACCCTAAACAACGTGAGGTGGTGGGCATGCAATACTTGGAAGATTGCTTCTGGAATTAGTATTTATGCGATGAACGACGGCCAATTCCTCTTCGACTTACCTTCATGAAAAGTTGCTGAACATGTCCAAACTGGAGGATGGATCTGGAAAAAATGAAGCTAAGGCTTGAATGGTAAGCCCAACCAACCATGGGATGCTGGCCAGCGGAGATACAGAGGGACTGGGTATTGTTCAGAGTCTTAGGGCTTCCACTGAGCATGTGGTTGCACAAGATGTTCAAGCAGATCAGTGACCAGTGCGGGTGGATTCATTGAGACAGAGGAGGCAACTCTCGAAAATCACCTTCACTAGGCTCGTATTAAGGTGCAAGTAAACGGAAAGAGAGTTCTGAGAGAGATAGAGGTGACCAGCAAAGGTATGTGTATATGATTCTGATAATGGGTGGAGGCACTGGTCACTGTCAGAACAGAAAAAGTAAGGAGAGGTGGAGGACTTTGGACCAGCGGATAATACAAGGTTGGAGAACATTTTCATGAAAGAGTCAACGGATGTAAGGGGTTGCCATGTGGGTTCTGCAAAAGGTGAAGAAAATTCAAATAAAATGTCTCCCAACGGTCAGTTTTAGGAGAAGGGTCCACTATGGACTGTGGCAGGCTCTATTGGATTGTGTGACCATCTCATTTTAAAGTTTAAGCTGTTAAACTTAAAGAGAGCATACTTCAATTATTTAATTCTATCTCAAATTTTTTTATTTAATTCTATCATGTCTCAACACGCACCCGCACACGTGTGCCTGATTTTTTTTTATGGGCCGAACACGTGGATATATTGTTGTGATTTTTAGGTGGTGGAATGTTTTGAACCCTAGGTGCTCCGTTACCACATTGAATGGTGCGACCATATCATTTAAAAGCTTAAACTGTTAGAAAGTTTAATTGTAATTATTTAATTACTAGTAAAATTACTCGCGCTTCGCGCAGAAATTTAATATCACGGAATTTATAGAATAATACTTAAAACCTATCAGACATTAAAACTAAAACACTGTATTATCTTTTATACAATATTACGTAGTAACAAATATTAATAATGTAAAGGAAAATGAGAATTATTACATCTTATCATTTAGCCTTAATAACATAAGCATAAATTATAAATTAATGATTGTAAAAATACATATTAGGATCTGTAACATAAGCAATAGTGTCAGTGAACCAGTCAACATGAGCAAAGTATACAAATATTTAATTGTGAAGAAGTTACCCTTCGGAAAGGTCACAACCTTTCATAAAAGTCATAACTTTTCATAAAAGTCGCAACTCTTCATTGAAGTCGCAACTTTTCATAAAAGTCACAACTCTTCATTAAAGTCGCAACTTTTCATTAAAGTCTCAACTTTTCATGAAAGGGAAGGCTAATTTTGTAAATAAATAAATTAAAAGGGAATTCTGGTTTGTGGTGGCACCGCGTAGGTGGGCCTAAGGTTCTCTTTTATATATATATATATATATATATATATATATATTATATTCAACTCCTCTCAAATCCAAAAGTAATTTTAGCCCCAGGGCTTTTGTTAGTGGCGACAATGCAACTTGTGATATGTGAGTAGGCGCACAACACGACTTAGAACCCTGCCACGAACAAAAGCTTTGTATTTAAGTGGAGAAAGGTAGAGAGGTGGACACATTATCCATCGAGTGTCGAACTGTGCACCAACGACCCACAATAATTTCTTAGTTATCAAAAGAAAAAAAAAAGAAAAAAAAAAGCCATAAGCAAATTTAATACAACTTTGGATTAGAAAACAGTTTTCTAATGTTTGATTCTGGATTAAATTTTGTATTGGGAAGTGTTCAGATTTTGTTGTGAGAGTAATTGTTTCTGGATTGTTCTGAGAATTGACTTTTTTTTCCAGATCAAAAAACAACACTGGTTATAACTAAACATTTTTCTTTTAAAAATCAAAACAATTAATATTGTTTTTCAAGACATTCAGGCCCAAAGATAAGAACTTGGCAGTACTAAGGTACTTATGCTCTTAACTCTTAAGCTTAATAACTCATACAAGAAACTTGTAACATATTAGGAGAAGTATACTCAAAACACTTACCAGCTTAGTCAATCTGAATGACCTTATTGCCTGTATTCATGCTGTAGCAGAGGGAAGAATAAGGTAGCTCAGCAAATTCAGGAAAAAGGTAGGAAAGTGCTGTTATTAGTTTTAACATTAAATCACTGATAAAAATTCAGTAAGAAACTTCAGCAACAACTAAAGTGTGGAATTCAGTTGTGTCAGTTAACCATAATGCCGGTGCTGCTTAAGTGTGATATTCACGTGACCAGAATGCTGATTCTACACAAATTCTCTGAACTGTTCCAAATGAGTGTTGATTCTTAGAGTACACTATTTTAGGTATCATTATGAAAGTACTCAGTTGATTACTTTGTGTAAACAGACAATGGTGCAAGAACAAGAAGGTCATCCTGTATGGGGCACATATGCGCAGCGCCTACTAGACCCTCAATCAGGACTCTGGAGAAACCCTAGTGGAGGTGGGCATGATGACAAAGCCCATCCTCCTATTCATCCAACTAAATTTTCTGCTGGCGAAACCAGATGGAGCCAAGATCACCATGTTAGTACTGGATCTGACACTATTCTTAGTTGGTGGCAACTTATATAGGAGTTGCTCTATGACTTCTCCTTATGACCTATGCTGGACTCCTTTTCTACTACTGACATTTGTTCTGTGCAGAGAGTGTATGAGTTGGTTGTTCGCCATTTTTTGGCCTGTGTTTCTCAACCTGCTGTTGGGGCTGAAACAATAGTTGAGATTGATATTGCTGGTGAATCCTTTTCTGCATGTGGGAGAGTGATACTTGCAGTAAGTTTCCAATTACGATACTAGTTTCTATGTATGCATTCCGTCTGACTGATACCACATGCTTTGATAGCAAGCTGCCTTTTTTTTGTTTGATGAGGTTGACAGTGTGCTTGCATGAGCAGAATAAAGGGAGCATATAACATGATACTTTTTCTAAATTGCTTTTTAGTTCTTGTAAAATACAAAGAAAATGGACCAATTTTGTAGTATTATTCCAAGAAAAAACAGCTATTTGTAGGCGTACTAGTAAATCAGTCTAAGGAAAAAAAATCAGAAAAAGTTCTAAATATCTCTACCTATGATTTTGCTATGTATACTATATGTAGACATGTGTATGTACATTTTGCAGCACTCCCCCTCAAGTTGGAGCATAGATATTTTTTTTTGAAAATTGGTAAACATTGTATTCTTCAGCATTAAGGATATGCTGGGGACCTTTAGAAAATCAGAAAAGAACAAAAAACATAATACTTACAAGGATCCTAAGAATTCTAAGAGTTGATCTGGATCCTCTAATCCTATCTCTTTACACCAAAAATATAAAGATACAATGCAATTCCATTTAACCTTGTGAATGGAATTGGATATATCTTCAAAATTCCTACTATTCCTCTCCTTCCACACTGTCCACCAAATGCAATGTGGAATCAAATTGCTGCCTCCTCTCCTGATCCAACAACTAAGTAAATCAGCTGTGTGTTCGGGCATAGTCCATTTCACTTCTGAAAAGTTGAGAAACATGGACCATATTTGTGCTGTGAAAGTACAATGTAAGAATAGGTAACTGTTAGTTTCCCCGTCTTCCCATATAAAGAGCACCAAGGAAGTATGATCTTTCTTTTCTTCCTCAAGACTTCATATGTCAAGCAAGCCTTTCTAATGACCAACCAAGTAAAGCATTTTACTTTTGTTGGTGCTACAGTCCTCCAGATATTTTTCCATGAACTCCGGTATCTGCTACATTGCGGGTTGCACTCCTTTTTATATGCCCTGCCAACTGTGAAGATCCCATCCTTACTGTGTGACCATGTAACAATATCATTGGCAGTATTGGTGCCTGCAAAATCCCCCACTTCCTCCAACAATTTGGCTACTCTCTTTATTTCCCAGTCATTTAGTAGTCTTCTGAAATAGAGATTCCAACCTTGTTCTGTCCAGCAATCACTTATCATTGGCTCAGAATTGCTGCACAAAATAAATAGATCAGGAAACAAGTATTTTGGGGGGGTTTGTTTGATCCATACATCCCACCAGAATCTAGTTCTCCTTCCATCCCCCACCTTGATATGTAAATTTGCTTCTAACTTGGGCCATAAGTTTCTAATAGCTTTCCAAAACTCCGCTCCATAAGCATCTGTACTTATGCTACTACACCAGAATCCATCCTCCCCATATTTACATTTAATCAAATCTTTCACAAAGCTTGCCTCTTTTCAGTGTATCTCCACAGTGGAGCAGAGATATTAATCATGCTCAATTTCGTTACAAAGATATTTCACTTGATTTCTATTTAAAGCCTTTGTAAATATATTACCCAATTGCTCTCCTGTCTTCACCTGCTGGTCATGTCCTCTAGAATCTTCTCACGAATAAAGTGACACTCAACCTCGATATGATTCGTTTGTTCATGGTACACTGGATTTAAGGCAATATGCTAAGCAACCTGATTATCACACCAAAGTTTTGTTGGAGAAGAAGGCTTCAAACCAACCACAGCTAAAAGGTGATGTATCCATCACATGTGGATTGAGCCATAGCTCTATACTCGGATTCTTCATTAGATCTAGATACTCCATTTTGTTTCTTACTCCCCCAAGATACAAGATTTTCACCTACAAATACACAATAGCCAGTAGTAGATCGTCTATCGATTCTTGATCCAACCCAATTAGCATTTGAAAAACACTCAACACGAGTATGCTCGTAATCACTATACAATATGCCAAGGCCAGGAGCTCCTTCAAACGATACAAGATTTGTTACAAGGCTGCTTAGTATTTGACTGTTGGTACATACATGAATTGACTGATAATTCTAACTGCATAGGCACTATGGACAGGTCAAGTGAGGTAGTTCAATCTCCTAATAACCTTCTGTATCTTTGTGGATCATCAAATAGATCAACATCATCCTTAGTAAGATGTACATGAGGAGCCATTGGTGTGCCACAAGTCTTAGCTCCCAACTTTCCAGTTTCTGCAAGTAGGTAAAGTACATACTTTCTTTGGGACAAGAAAATCCCTTTCTTGGTTCTTGTTACTTCTACACCCAAGAAGTATTTCAACTTCCCCAAGTTTTGGTATGGAACTTTTTTTTTGTTTTTTGAGAAATGTAACAGTTAGTCAATATTTATCCACATGTATACTACCACAAAAGTGTAGTTCCCCTCCAAAAGTGTTGTAATTGCATAGGATCCTATGCCTACCAAGTTACAGCCAATCTATAGTTGTGCTGATTACTTCTGAGCTATCTAAGACTACTTGTTTACACCAAAAATAATACAGAGCTAAACAATTAAGCTTAAATCTTTGTATGTTGCTCTGCTTTCCTTCATGACATCTCTGGTTTCTCTCTAGCCATACTGTTCACCATATACATGATGGGACAATCTTCCATCTCTCCTCCTTTCTTCCTGCATTTCCATCCCTATTCCAGCACTTCAAAACCTCTTTGATCCTTCCTGGTATCACCCATTTAATCTCTCTCATATTGGTGAATATGTGCCACAACTGGTTGTCCACTTACAGTGTAAGAAGAGATGGTTGACTGTCTCTCCTTGCTCTTCACACAAAAAGCACCTGGAACACAGGTGAAAGCCTCTTTTGTTCAGGTTCTCATGTGTCAAAACTGCCTCCTTAGCTAACAACCAAGTAAAACAATTTACTTTGTAGGGTATCTTGGTTTTCCATATCATCTTCCAAGGCCATTCTACTTCCTTAATGCCAACTGTGTTGAGATCTTCATATGCTGAATTTACTGTGAAACACCCTTTGCTCCCCAATCATCTCCTTCGTGTTCTGTCCTGTTCCTGAAATAAGCAATATGAAGGGAATAAAGTTACTTGACATGTGGAATCTTTGGTGAGTTTCTGGATAGAAATGAAATATGCAGGTAACTTTGGGATATGAAGGACATCTTTAAGTATCAAGGATTTTCCAAGTGGTATATTTCTTTGTCCAGCCACAGTAATAACTGAACCATCAACTATAGTTATTTTTTTATAGCTAGGACAAGGGGAATATGCTATGAAGAGATGAGAGAGACTCGTCATGTGATCAGCTGCCCCGGAATCAACCACCCACGTTGGAGAGAGTTTGTCTGAAACATTAGTAATAAAGGAGTAAGAAATACCTGTAAAGGTCAATGAACAACTACTTGTTGAAGTTGAATGTTGCAAATCTCCAGTTGAAACTGTAGAGTTATTCTCTACGGTTGCAAAAATATTTTCAGAGACTGGAGTATTTGCGGTAGTACCATTTTCAGACATGGTTTGAGCAGATAAAGATAGCAAAATGGGATTTTTCAAGATAGGATGAATAAAATTGGTTAGGAATAAGTCTAAAGCTCTGATACCATGTTGAATAATTTCATTCATATATTTCTATGTCATATACATGACTTTATATATACATAAAAGATTGTGGAATAGAATCACCTAAATCTCATGAAATCTGGGATTATACAGAATCATATATTTTACATTAAGAGAGAATCAGAGATATGATATTCTATATGATATTCTAGATTACCATAATTATCCTAAGATCTTAGAGGATCTCATATCTTGATATGAAGAATATCTTCCCATCTTAGAGGATCATATCTTGATAACAAGAATATCTTCTTGGAAAACCTCTATCAGCCAACAATTTGATTTACCGATAATGGCGGAAGAAGAAAATTTAACTGTTATATTGTTATATTGTTTTTATTTCATTTGAATGCTCTATTTTTTTCATTTTTTTTAGCCAAATCTCTTTTCATAATATCTTCTGTTTTCTTAAACTAGACCAATTCGTACTTTGAGGATAGACTTGCTACATCTATTTAGAAACCAATACCCGGAGGCATGAGGTGTTAATTATTTTTTCTCCTTTCTGAAATTTGTTTGCACTCTAACTCAATCATGTAATTTCTTCACTTTAAACAAGATATATGTAGAGGACTAGTGCAACTGCAATCCTAACTGGCTATTTGTAATAAATTATCATTTTTCTTGTATTCACAGAAAAACTACCTTGATGTGTACCGATTTGAATCATGGGGAGGTTCAGTGATCCCCACATACAGTTTCGGCCAACAGGTTGGTTCGTGCTCTCTTTGTTTCTATCCAAAAACCAATTTATTATTCTATTTATGACATTGCAATTAAGCAATGGTGAGGCTAAGCATGCACTTTTTGGTGAGTTCCTTCCCTATGACAAGCTTTATTGTTTCAAGTCATTTCTAAGTAAATTCTATAAAACTTCTATTTTATAACTGCAAATTAAAGAATGAACCTTTTTGTCAAAAGTTAAAGAATGAACCTATATTGCCTGTGGGGCTAATAGCTGACTTGACATGTAATCTTGATGTGTCCTTTTGTATTCAGACTTGATTCACGATTCTCTTAAGAAATATGATTTCTCTTGCACTATTCTTTCCTTTATTACTTCTGGCAGTGGTAGGTGGCTAGATTTATTTTTGATGACTGTGTTGTCCGACCAGCTTTCACGCACCCGGACTAATTCCACGGGATACCTGCCACCTCCCACCACTAACAAATACTTGGTATCTATGTCCACCAAGGCTAGGACATATGGGAAGAATCACCTAGTGTTTTTTGTATCTACTGAGTTTTGAACCTGAGGCCTCAGAGTTCTCAACCACTTCATTGACCACTAGGCCACACCCTTGGGTACGGTAGGTGGCTAGATTTGACAAAATTGCCTAAAACATTTCCTTCCTTTCTAGCCCCCCCTCCCCCCCCTCTTGATCACCATCTCATCCCTTCTTTTTCTCCAAGCTTGTCAGTAGCAATGAAAGTGGGGCTGCTATGAAGGCTGGTTTACAGGCCACTAAAGCTGGGAAAGCTTATTCAGAATAAGAGGGTGTTCTCTCCAGCTATTATCAGTCTTATGTTCTGGTTAAATCTTTTTGATGTACTTTTCAGGGTTTTCGATGTTCCCCTCTCAAATAATTTAGGAAAATTTGAACATCAATCCTCCTATATGAATGTATCTGTAGTTTATCTCCTAGCTGCCTTATTGTGAAATTGCTCATCTTATTTATGCACCAAAACTGAGTTTGATATCATTACTTTTATGATTGAGCAGTTAGTGTTGGTGTTGACTAAGGAAGTTGGTGAGCTTTTAGTTGAATCTGCCAGAACTTGAATAGGGGAGGGGTTCAATAAATCATTAGATTCAGTGGATAGTGCCCAACTTTGAGTTGACTGAGGTTGATCGCTGAAGTTGGAGTGTGTTCTAGAGGCCAAAAGGTAGCTCAAGGGGTATAGATAGATGATACTTGATAGAGAGGGGGATAATGGGGGAAGATGAAAGTAGAGGCAGTGGTGGGATTAGTGAAGGGCCTGTCAGTAGTTCCTTTTTCGATGTTTAGTGATTTTGTTGGCAAAACAGGGTATGACCCGGTACAAAATAATTATACAAGAGTATGCATCACCTATAGGGGGAGAGGGGTTCTGATGTGCCTCAAGTTATAAAAACTTATTCAGGAGGCCAAAATAAACAATTAAGAAACTTAGTAACTGTCATGAGACAGTTACACATGTATTGGGTGTTTTTTTATGTAGAAATAGGGGCAGGGCAGTTAAAAGAGGGTATTCAGAAAATAAAGAAAAGGGAATTCTGGGAGAGTTTCTAGTCTCTCGAATGTCTAGAAAGGTTGTGATCTTTATGATTATATAACTAAAGTTCATTATTGTCTTAGGATGTGATTTATTATGTCAGTAGTGTACTCGTGATTGTTTTGTTTTCAGACTTCTTGTTGTAATATCAGTGAATTTAGTGTGAAATAGCAGTATTTGTTCTTTTATTTTCAATTTCAGCAGTAAAGTCTATCAAATTGGTATCAGAGCAGTAACGTTCAGGGATGGTGAGTAGAATGGAGGGACGAGTCGAACAAGTGGAAACAAATTTGACAGGGGTAAGAGAAGATGTCAGAAAACTGGAAGGATGGTTTCAAGAAATGACAGAGACTCTTGCGAGAATTGAAGCACAGGGAAGAACTATGATGGCAGAAGCATCTCCTTCTCAAACCAGATCTGTCGGAAACCAAGAAGAGGGAAGCAATGTCAACTGGGCTGGAGAAAAAGATGGGAAGAAGTTTCGAAAACTACAACTACCAGTTTTTGAAGGAGAGGATCCTTTGGGATGGATTTTCAGAGTGGAGCGATATTTTGCCGTGAATGAAATTTCTTAAGCGGAAAGATTAGGTGTTTGTTTGGAAGGAAAAGCCTTAAATTGGTATTATTGGATGGAATCTCGGCAACAAATGTTAACCTGGGAAAACTTCAAAAGAGAGTTGTTGAACCAATTTCATCATTCTCAAAAAATCAACCAATATGCTGTCTTAATGGGGTTGAAGCAGGTTAGCACAGTTATCGTGTTTCGTGAAGAATTTGAAAAGGTGTCAGCATCTATGAAGGAAGCATCTGATGGAATGTTATCTGGAGTGTTTTTAAATGGGTTGAAAGAGGAAATTCGAGCAGAAGTGATGTTATTACAGGCTCAAACATTGAGGGAGATGGCTCAAAAGGTGGAAGATCGAAATTATGTTTTGCAGCAAGTACAAGGTTTTAAATTTGAATCAGGCAGAGGAAGTGCAAGCAATAAACCAGTTGGGTTTAGACCCAATTATCACCGAGTTGCAAACATTCTTGAATCTCGTGACTCAAGAGCCGGAGTAGCAAGTCGTAACACTGATTCACCAGTGCATACTGCCACAAAGTCGACTAGCTTTAACGGGACTGCAGTAGCAAAGTCTGAAGGACAATTCAAAAGGTTGTCTGGTTTAGAATTTGCCAGAAAAAGAGAGCTAGGGTTATGTTTCAGATGTGATGAAAAATTTGGCCCTAATCATCGTTGTAAAAATAGGCAGCTTAACCTATTGATTATTTAAGAGGCACCCAACACAGATGAAGATGAAACAGAGGAATTCTTTGAGTCTACCGGAGAAGATGTAACTGAAGGGGAAATGAAAGGTACTATGATGGTGTTGAAT
>JAJOOO010007132.1:0-20600 GCA_029582685.1 Solanum piurae | reverse complement strand
ATATCTAATATTAATTTCATGTATCTTTTATATGTATCTAGTATGAATTTGATGTATCAAGTATCAATTGCATATGTTATATCCAAAAACATGTATCTCGAATACATAGTAAACATATACATCTAATTATGTGTATCTAAATATGGAATATACAAAAAAAAAGTATATACATCTAATTATATGTATCTAAATTTCATACGTTATATCCAAAAACATGTATCTCGAATACATAATAAGCATATACATTTAATTATGTGTATCTACATATGAAATGTAGTTAAAAAAAACACATGAACCTATGAACAAATCACGACTGTAGAGTATCTGTCGTATCATTAATATCATTGTGTTGTTAAAAATCATGTATCCGAAATTTAATAGTAGATACATATACATGTTCAGATACCCCATTACTAAAAATACAACTCAGATCTTAATTAAGATTACTACTTATTGAATACACATGTTTCAAGGGCTATATCAAAGTAATATTGGTACTACCACATCCATATTACAGTAACCAAAGAAAGTCTTAGAAGAACACCAGCAAACAAAAAATCTCTACAATATTCCCTTTGATCCTTTTGCGCTGTGGCATAACATAATCAAAACTAAGATCCATTTCTTTCGGAGACAAACAATCAAAACCCACTATGAATTGAAAGTTTTCTCTGTAGCAAATACTGTGATTGGAACTCGTGATAAATGAACAATACAAAATAATATTTGGGTTCAGGAGAATTTGTGGTGATGATATCTTGAGAAGAAGTGAGTAGATTAACTATTGTTGAAATGAAATTGTAAGGTGAAATTCTTGAATCAGAAAGGAGGAGACATAATTGAGTGATAAACATGGGAGGGGAGAATTAAGAGATAGTGATTAGTTTGGAGTGAAAGAGTTACTTAAACAGATAATTAATTAATAATAGTTTTAAGGGATCTGAGTATCTAATTGTATTTTCAAATAATATATTAATATATGATATAAAATACTAAAAGTGATAATATATATAATTATTTAAAAGTAATAATAATATTAATATATATAATAGTGATGTATGTCTAATAAGATAGTTTATCCTATTTTCTTTCGTTAGGCCCATGCCAGTTTTCATACTTGGAAATAGGAAGAGATAAGAAAAGACTTTTAATTAGTTGTTTCAGTCGTCATTTATTTCCATTTACTTATTTGCTTGTATTGATGATTTTCAAATGAATATTAGGTGAATGTCTCCAAAATCAGGTATATAAAACATTAATGTTTGGAAAGAAAAGAGAAGCATTGAAAATACCTTTGAATTTGATGTAAATTATTAGTTTTGTTTCTGAATTATATATTGACAGCCTTAAAATACCTATCTATTTGACTAACTAAACTTAGATACACTCGCGACTCCGACATGACATAACAAATGGTCTCAAATTCTGGTAGGAGAATGAGACTCTTAATAAGAAGTCAAGAGAAGTGTTGAAAACACTCCTAAACTTGGAGAGAAGTTATGAGAGTATTTTACTCATGTTGCAAGATCGGGGTGTATTTAATAATTTAATTAATCAAGCAAATACGTATTTTTAAAGTTGTCAATAATTTAGAAAACTAATGATAATTCATATTAAGTTTAGTATGTTTTCGATTCTTTAAACTAGTAAAATTTACCTAGCCATCAAGTAAATGCATGTGCGTGTACATATAATAAAGTAAAATACTTTTACATAATTAAATTGTTAGAGGATAAATATTCAACGTCATATTAGGTTGGTAGGCAAAATTATAGTCATCCACAGACAATGTAACACGGTCTGTGAAAAAATTATGACCATTAATAGCTCTGTCGACTTATTACACGAGTTCTAATCACAAAAAAGATGTGAAGAATAATAAGAGGTCATGATGATTATTGATTAGTTTCCTGTATTGTTTGAGCCTTATTAACCATCTTTAGCTATAGTTTAGGTATTTATTATTTATAGCAATTATTTAAGATGTTAGAAAAATAAAATAAATTGAGGTATCAAGTAATTATATTCGCTATACACATTTAGATTATATCGATAAATAGATTGAGTGTATATAAAAATACAAATAACAAAAAATATAGAAAATTGTATTCATTTACTCTATTTTCACTTGTATTCATTTGTGCATTTAAAATGTATCGACGAATATAATCTGAAGAACAAAAAAACCTAAGAGACAGTATTCATTTGCTCTTCACTAGAATTCATTACTTTAATGCAAAAATACAACAAATTAAGAAAGAGAGACAACATTATAGAAATAGAGGAAAAATACATAGTATAGATAGAGGAGAATGGCGATTGAGGCGAGCAAGAATAGAGGGAAAGGGGATAGATACTAAAGAGAGTGAGATATAGTTACTAAATGTATTTTTTTTAAGTATAACTATAAATTAAATACATAATACATATTTACTATATCATATTATATAAAAAAAATACCATTAAAGCTAAGAAAGAAGAAGAGAGGAATGTGAAAATTATGTTTTCCCTTTTTTTTAGAAAAAAAAGAAAATTCGTCATGGTATACCAATTAAAGGACGAAATTGGTATCTATTTGACTCATTTTGAAAAGTTGACATAAAATGGTCTTTATCATTTTTTTTGCTTATAGAAGTATCAAATAATGACCCATATATGGACTCAGCACTTTGGGCTAGTCCATTAATGTAAATATCTATTTTTGTTTGATAAAATTTGACATGTTGGATTTTTATTGTATTTAAAAATAAAATAGTATTAGTATGTATTGATCTGTATTCAACTGGTAAATTTATACACATTTGTTTGAATTGATATACAATGATCTGTATTCATCTAACGATATTGTATATATTTATTTGCATTGTTATCCATGCATGGGCTCGAATTCACTTAATATTTTGATATATATTTATATAAATATGTTGATTTGTATTCACCTAATAAATTAATATACATTTTTTGTATTACTAATATATTTATGATTGTACATTGGTAGACATTGGGTTCATAACTTCATATTCACTTAATAAGTTGATATAGATTAGTATGATATATATTGGTCTGTATTCACTAATAAATTAGCACACATTTATTTGCATTAATATATTTATAGTTCTGCATTTGTATACATTCAGAAATGATAGTATGTCTATGATTTTCATCATATTGAAATGCTAAAATATGTTTTTAGATGATATAATTACTATTTATATAATGACAAGTAATTATTAAATAATTGTTTTTATTAATAACGCGATTAGATTTTAACTAATTAATATATATATATATATATATATTAAACTGAGTCATGTGCCGGTGCAGTGGTGGGCCGTCTATTAGTCTATCAGACTCCAACGCCTAGTCGTCCCAGCCCCCTGACCCATCCCATGAACCGATTTAGGGAGTCTATGTCACATGAGTGCCAAGACAATATCACTGGACAATGCTTATTGGACCAGAACCGGATTGACCCAGCCCACTTTACAAGCTTATTGCTGATTTTTTTTAATTGTTTGTTAATCCTAAAAATCAATTTAAGCTCAATCTTTTACACTCTGTTTGGATTATTGTTACCCGTTGTTTCATAATGTATTGTATTGTACTTTATTGTATTGTACTATATGGTTAATACAATGTTTGGCTAGATTGTATTGTTTGTTGTTGTTTAATAACATTTTTATTGTTTGTTTTGATTGTATCGTTCTGTATTGTAATTTATAAATTTACTAAAATATCCTTGATTATTCTAGGGTAGGAGGTTTGACTAGAATTAAATAATATAGGATAAAGGGTAAAATAGTATTATGAAATATTAAGTAAGACATAATTGGAAAAAGAAATTAAGTAACAATGGTAACACACCAAATCGGTTGTTCCATAAAATGGGGGTTTTCATTGTTACGTAACAACGAAATTTAACAATACAATACAATACATTTTAAGTAACAATCAAAACAAACATTGTAGGTAAGGTAACAATACAATACAATACATTTTAAGTAACAATCAAAACAAACATTGTAGGTAAGGTAACAATACAATACAATACAATGGATAACAATGATCCAAACAGAGTGTTAATGTGAAAATCCTCTTAAAATTGAGATTGCTTCTTTGTAACAAGGGAGACTTCAACTTGATGTTGCTTATATATTCCATCATGACAAAAATAGTTTTTACTTGTAGAATATTACATTTTTACTATATGTACCGATTCAATGTGTCAATAACCATGATGCAGGGGCTCTACAACTTTGAAAAAAAAGCAATTGCCTTAGGCCTCAAAATTTGAGGGCCTCATTTAAAAAAAAAAAAAATAGGTTATAAGTATTATTTTTTTAAAATATCGAGTATTACTGATAGAAAATAAAAACTTTTCATAAAAGAGAAAAGAAATAATAGAAGTTCGACAAATTATGAATACCGTGTTTCAAGAAAGATTAAATAATTAGCTATAATAAACTTCATAAAAAATATATATTTGAATTTAAGGCCTCCATTCGGATTTGTCTTTAGGCCACCAATTTATTAGAGCCGCCCCTACCATAATGAGTCATGAAATTTTGATTGTTTATGTATATTTCTTAATAAGTATTTTTAATTTCTAAAATATTGAGCAATCAATACTTAAAACTACAGTTAAATTTTGATCCTGATCGTTCGAACTTCGAATTGATCCTTCATTTGTCTTTACACAAAAAGAGTAATAAAACCAACAATCTAATATTGTCCTAATATCCAATAGTAGTAAAGAAAAAAAAAAGATTTTAATTGGACACCAAATTCGAATGTACTAGAACATTGTTGCTAGTAACATGCACAAATTGAAGGTTCTAGGTAGCCAACGTCAGCACATAACATGTAGGTAATTGTTTTAAGTGGGGTTATGTTTATGTCTAACTTTATTTTAATTATAACGTTGTTAAGATACTCAAAGGACCAATTATAGGAAAACCACCCAAAGGTTTCATGAAAAGGATTGAAAAAACCATCAAACAACGCAATACAACTGCTTAGGTAAAATCAATGATAACAAAAAAAAAATCTACTTAATGAGATCACTTATAAGCAAATTACAATTTAATTTATATATAAATAATTAGTAATTCGATAAATATCATAATTATAATGACAATTACATTTTAGGAGACCAGAATGACTGAAATCATCCTTATTTTAGGTCTGATTTTATTTTTATTTTTTGTCTTTTTAAAAAATAAAAAATAAAATTTACGCATAAGAAATTTGTAAAAAAATTAATCTTTTTTCTATAAGTGATCAAAAAATCTTAATTTCTCCTTCTTATTTTCAAGGGAAGATAAAAAAAATTACAAGTGGACATAAAACAAAATAAGATACATTATTGTTTTTCCATTGGAATATTAGCATCACTTAACCTATCACATTCTTGACAAAAACTGAAACGACCAACACAAAACAAACAGCTAAAAACCGGTTTTGGAAAATCCAGTGACCAAAACATGCAAATGGTTTTACTGTGGCCTATTGTATTTTCAGTTTTCCCAGTTATAAATATCCCCAGTTAATGCACTGCCTCAACAAAATCAACTAAGTAAACAACTAAAGTTGTGTTCTATAAAAAGTTCTCAGTAAAAAAAATCAAGAAAATGTTGACTACTGTAGGCCAAGTCATTCGTTGCAAAGGTATGATTCCATGAATTTGAAATTTTTGAAATCAGTGAACTTCTCTATTTCATGATTCTGATATTTCTGCGTCTCTGTTTTTTTGGGGGGATTTTTGTGGTAATTATGAACTAATGGGGATATATATTATTTATAGCTGCTGTGGCATGGGAGGCTGGTAAGCCATTAGTGATGGAGGAAGTGGATGTTGCTCCTCCACAGAAGATGGAAGTTCGTCTTAAGATCCTCTACACTTCACTCTGTCATACTGATGTATACTTCTGGGAAGCTAAGGTAAACAAAACAAGATTACTTCTTGTTTCTGGATTGCTTTAGATTGTATTTTCTTTAGCCCAGATTCTATCGAAAACAACTTCGATAGGGGTTAAGGTCTGCATACAATCTACACTTTCCGAGAGACTATGTTATTGTTGTGAGCAAATGTTGCAAGGGGTCAATTTTTGTTATTAAAAGTACTCTTTTGAACTAATTTCAGGGTCAAAATCCAGTCTTTCCTCGAATTCTTGGACATGAAGCAGCAGGGTATGTGCTATCTTGTTTCGATTGATTGATTTGAATTCATCATTTACTGTGTCTAAAGCTAAAAGGGTACTGAATTTTGTTGTTTTCTTGAATTATTTTCTTGATATCTAGGATTGTGGAGAGTGTTGGAGAGGGAGTAACAGAACTTGCACCAGGAGACCATGTTCTTCCTGTCTTTACAGGGGAATGCAAAGATTGTGCTCACTGTAAATCTGAAGAAAGCAATATGTGTAGCCTCTTAAGGATTAACACTGACAGGGGAGTGATGATTAATGATGGACAGTCAAGGTTTTCCATCAATGGAAAGCCCATTTACCATTTTGTTGGGACCTCCACTTTTAGTGAGTACACTGTGGTTCATGTTGGATGTGTTGCGAAAATTAACCCCCTTGCTCCTCTTGACAAAGTATGTGTCCTTAGTTGTGGAATCTCGACAGGTATAACCAAAATGACTATGTTAGTAGTTTCTTTTAAGGGGTTCAAATTGTTGAGTCATATGCCTTATTTTCTAGGCCTTGGAGCAACTTTGAATGTTGCTAAACCAACAAAAGGCTCAAGTGTGGCTATTTTTGGACTAGGAGCTGTAGGCCTTGCAGTGAGTATTCTCCATATTGCAAATAACTTTCTTGATCTGTTTTATTATTTCCCGTAAATATGTTTTAAGCTTACGAATGATCTGATCTCATTTGGTCAGGCTGCAGAAGGAGCCAGAATTGCTGGTGCTTCAAGGATAATTGGTGTTGATTTAAATGCTAGTAGATTTGAGCAAGGTAATTAACTTGTGCCTTATACATTCTTGATCCATAATCTTATAATTCCTTTTTAACTTGTCTCATAGCAAAGCAGCTAATTCATCCATTTTACTTCTATTCTACAGCTAAGAAATTTGGTGTGACAGAGTTTGTGAGCCCAAAGGACTATAGTAAACCAGTTCAAGAGGTACTCATATTTACTTCTCCTAGTGGATCATTTCGCGAAAGAAAAAAAAAAGACAGGTGTGAGTCATAGTTGATTATCTTTTCTTGAATTTTGATTATTTGATCAGGTAATTGCTGAGATGACTGATGGCGGAGTCGATAGGAGTGTGGAATGTACTGGCCATATTGATGCTATGATTTCAGCATTTGAATGTGTCCATGATGTATGCTTTCTATCATCAAATTTCCTTAGTTGTATGTTCTTATTAATATATTCATTTTAACGAACATTGTTTCCCTGATTAACTTTCAGGGCTGGGGAGTGGCTGTTCTTGTTGGAGTACCCCATAAAGAAGCTGTGTTCAAGACACACCCTATGAACTTTTTGAATGAAAGGACTCTCAAAGGAACCTTCTTTGGAAACTACAAACCTCGTTCGGATATTCCTTCTGTTGTTGAGAAATACATGAACAAAGAACTTGAATTGGAGAAATTCATCACTCATACACTTCCATTTGCTGAAATCAATAAGGCTTTTGATTTAATGTTGAAGGGAGAAGGCCTTCGTTGCATCATCACCATGGAGGACTAAACTTATTGTCCTAGAAAAGGAGCTTCTAACTAGTCTCTACTGTTTGAGAAAAGACCAATAAATTGTCACTGTCTTATTTTCCCTTTCTTGGTTGGTGATTGAGTTGTAACATTCCTGTCCAAGTCCATCCATGTCTTTTCTTTTGTTTTTTTGCTTATAGATGTGCTTTGTCTTTCGCAATGCCATAACTATTTCTGTTCTTGTAAAAAAATATGCAATTCTCTCTGTTTTATCCAAGTATATTTACAGAATTTCATTGATTTCTATAGTATTCAAACAAGGTATGATAATGCATCTTTTATATTAGGGCAGGGATAGCACAATACATGAAGCTAGCAATCACTGGTAAGGATTGTCATTAAGGGGTGTCAATTGTTGTGGTAAAAAATATATAATTATGAGGCTAGTAGCTAGCAAGTAGCAATTGTTACATCTCTAGCATTCAAGTGATCAGCCCATCGGCATATTAGTAATCTTTGGCAACTTCTCCTTAGAATTCTCCGACGTCACCTCCTACGATCACTCTTTCTTTTTCTGCACACTTTTTTTGTTTCTGCAAAATACTTTTACTGCATTTTCTCATTGTTCATCTTAATGGAAGAACTTAAGATACAATAAGTTCAAATAAAATATAACTGGAAGAGTCTGAGAAAATAGTTTTCGGAGAATAAGAACAACGGACTTGTCTTGTATTTAGTCGGTCAATGATCTTATAGAATTACAACTTTAATAGAGTCACAATCCCACTAAACCACTAACTAAATCCACTAACCTAACTCTCCTAAATTTTAGGGAAAGCTATCTGCTATTCTAGAAAATAATAGAACACCCACGTATTAATAAAATATCAAACTAACAACTAAGCTAAGAAATAGCTATACTACAAAATTGGTCAAATTAAACTAGGAATGATGTTGTCAACTTTAACACCCCTTCTCAACATCAGCTCTCTGTCTTAACTATGCCTAGCTGCTTGCAGAAACTCTTCAACTTGTTGACACTAAAACCTTTGGTGAACAAGTCTGCAATTTGATGTTCCGTTTTGATGTGCTCCAAGCCAATCTCTCCTTGCAACACTTTTTTCGAATAAAGTGGTAATGTATCTCCACATGTTTAGTCCTTGCGTGGAAAACTGGATTTTTAGCCAAGCAAATTGCTGACTGATTATCACAATACAAAGGAACTGCATAGCCTACTGGTTGTCTTAGATCCTTCATCAACTGCATAAGCCATGTACTTTCCTGAACTGCAACTGCTGTTGCCCGATACTCTGCTTCTATCGTTGACAGCGACATTGTTGCTTGCCTTTTGCTGCACCAAGAAATTGCTCCAGCTCCAAGTTTAAACACAAAGCCAGCAGTTGAACGACGGGTATCATGGTCTCCTCCATAGTCAGAGTCACAGTATCCGATCAGTTTGCATTCTTCACCTTTCTTATACAACAGACCATAGTCAATTGTACTCTTTACATATCTCGAGATTCGACGAACTCCATCCAAATAAGACTTCTTTGGATTTTGCATGTAACGACTCATCACACCTACTGCGTAAGAGATGTCGGGTCTTATTAAAGTTAAGTAAATCAAACTACCCACAAATTGCTGATGCATTGTTGCATCTTCCAAGTCTTTCCCTTCATGAGCACACATCTTAACATTTGGATCCAGCGGTGTTGAGGTTGGTTTGCAATTGAACATCCCAAACTTCTTCAATAGATTTTTCGAGTATTTTTGCTGATGCAAGCAATTTCCTTCTTCATTGCGATCAACCTCCAAGCCAAGAAAATGGTTAAGATGTTCGAGTTCCTTCATCTGGAAGTGTACGGACAAATTCTCATTTGTTTGGAGAATTTCTTCTTCACAATCTCCTATTAGGATTAGATCATCCACATATACTAGCACAATAACTAGTTTTCTTCCAACAATTTTCACAAACAGGCTGGAATCTGACGGAGCTACTGAAAAACCACTATGAGTAAGAAATTCAAAAATCTTACCATACCATGCCCTTGGCACTTGGTTTAATCCATAGAGCGTCTTTCGAAGCTTACACACATACTCAGGATAATCGTGACTCTGAAAATCCATTGGTTGACACATGTAAATCTCTCGATCCAACTCTCCATGCAAGAATGCATTTTTTACATCCATCTGCCATAGGTTCCAATCTTTACTAGCTGCAAGTGCAAGTAAAACCCGGACAGTAGTAAGCTTTGCCACTGGACTAAACATTTCATCATAGTCTAGTCCATATTGCTGAGAAAAACCTCGAGCTACAAGACGAGCTTTGTGTCTTTCAATTGATCCATTTGTGTGACGCTTTATCTTGTAAATCTATTTACATGAAATAGGTTTGGCATCCCTTGGTTTTGTCACGAGCTCCCACGTTTGATTCAGTTGTAGTGCAACAATTTCCTCCTCCATAGCTTTAATCCACTTTGGATTCTGGAATGCTTCCTCAAAAGTTTCTGGTTCATTTTCATTTTCTTCTACAATGGCAACATTGGCAAACTTGGGATTTTGCTTTCTGATCCTTGTTGACCTTCTGAGTGAAGGTGGTGAATCTGCTCCAATTAGCTCACCTTCTTCACCTGGTTATTTGTACATACCAGTTTGCCACGGATTTTGAGCCACGACTTCATCAACATTTCCTTCATTAGCATCACTTTCAACCCCATCTAGACTCAATTGGATATGGGAAGAGTCCAACACATCTTTGAAGACATCTGAATCTGGCAGCAATTCCTTATTTGAAAACCACCAGGAAGAAGTTTCATCAAGTATCACATTTTGAGAAGTGTAGTACTTCCCTATTGTTGGATCACAACATCGCCACTCTTTTCGTTGACTATCATACCCTACAAAGGTACACCTAACAATTTTTTTGTCCATTTTGCTACATAAATAATTAGATATAAATACATAGCATACACATCCGAAAATACGAAAACAGCTAACAAAGGATTTCATGTTCCACAACTTCTCAACAGGTGAAGGAAAATATAACATTTGTTGAGGAAGTCTGTTGATCACAAAAGTTGCGGTCTTCATAGCTTCCGCCCAAAATTGTCCTAGGATATTTTTTGCGTGAAGCAGACTCCGACAGATTTCTGCTAGGTGTTTGTTCTTTCTTTCTGCTACGTCATTTTGTTGTGGCGTATTTGGACATATGAACTGATGGCGTATTCGACACTTTACAAGGAATTCAGAAAATTCATGTGAGGTATATTCCCCTACCATTGTCAGTTCGTAGACAAAGAATTTTCTTACCAACCTCTCCTTCAGCAACCTTTTTGAATTCTTTGAATTTTGAAAATACCTCAGACTTCTCCTTTAAAAAATAAATCCACACGTACCTGGAAAAATCATCAATGAATGTCAACATATATTTCATTCCACCAACAAAGAGTTGCTTGACAGGGTCGAACACATCCGAGTGAATTAACTCTAATGGTTTCTTGGTTGTATATTTCGAATCCTGATACGGTAACTGATGCGCTTTACCGTACTGACAACCTACACATATTACATCCGTCCTTACTGGAAGTTTGGGAAGACCCTTCAACATTGACTTTTCCATCATGACTCTAAGTTTAGAGTAATTAACGTGACTCAATTGCATGTGCCATAAGTTTGCCATCTCATTCTTTCTTGTCTTGTCTATATATGCGGTTTCTACCGACATTACATAAATAGAGTTTAACATTTGCCTCTTCATCACTGGCTCTTCTTTAACCTCAAGATCACGGTATATTTTTATATCTTGTGGACCAAATAGAACATAATGACCCGAAGATGTCAATTGAGCTACTGAAAGAATATTTTTCTTCATACCTGGGACATGATAAACATTTTGAGGTAGCATCAGATCAGCACAACTATTTAGACACAATAGTCATATTAATGTGAGCTATCGGTAATTTTATGTCATATGATGTCACCACTTCACGACTTCCCTTGTACTCGAATAAATTTTGCAGCTTCTTTTTGTCATCAGTAATATGGTTTGAGCATCCCGAGTCAAAAATCCAGTCATTCTCATAGTCAATTTGTTTAAAGGTTGTAACTGTAAGAGTTAATTCTTCTTGTTCTATAGCAAAGAACGCTTCAGCATCCCAATCATCTTCACTATTTTCCTTTGGACCGGAGGTAGCAGCAGCATTGCTCTCAACAGTCCTATTTTTGAACCAGCAAATATTGGCTTTATGTCCATTCTTCCCACAGTTATGGCATTTCCTTTCAAACCTCTTGTTGTTTCCCCAATTGTTCTTTGAACTCCCCCTTGGACGAGAGCTTCCTTCTCCTTGATGACTTTTTGACTTATCATCAGTTCTTTTTTAACCATCGGCGTTGTACTGCTTGGGGTTCCCTCTGCTTTTGTTGACGTAGAATGCTTCATCCTCGCCTTTAAGAAAGACTCCGCTCATTTGCTTAGCCAAGGCTTCCTGACCTGCTAGCAAATTCTCAAATTCTACAAGTGATGGTTGGTTTTTCCATCCTTGTACAGCAGTAATGAAGTTTCTATATTCAGGCTTCAGACCATGGATTGTGATCCGCTTCATCCTCGTCTCTCCAATTGGAGTTTGTGGATCTTACTCTGAAATCTCTCGACATATCATCTTCACCTTATGAAAGTATTGTGCAATTGTCATGTTGCATTGTCCTATCGAGAGTAATTCACTCTCTAAGAGTTGGAGCCTTGCATAATTTTTCTTTGAAAATAGATTGGTGAATGTATCCCAAGCCTGCTTTGGGGTGGTGGCGTCTCGTATGTGCTCTAGCACATCCCCTTCAGCCGTTGTTTTCAAAGCGAACATAGCCTTACCAGCTTTTATCTTCCACTTTCGCAGAGTGTCGTTTGCATATAAGACATTATGCAAGTTGACCATGTACTGTAATTGTTGTTTGAGTTTTTTCATTCCGCCAATAGCTCGTAGGTCTGTCATTGTGTCAGTAACAAAAGTCTCAAAAAAAAAACTACAGTAAATGATCTCCCAAGGAACAACCTTGCTCTTGATACCAAATGAAGAACATAAGATGCAATAAGCTCAAATAAAATATAACTGGAAGAGTCTGAGAAAATAATTTCCAGAGAATAAGAACAACGGACTTGTCTTGTATTTAGTCAGTCAATGATCTTATATAGAATTACAACTTTAATAGAGTCACAATCCCACTAAATCACTAACTAATTCCACTAACCTAACTCTCCTAAACTTTAGGGAAAGCTATCTGCTATTCTAGAAAATAATAGAACACCACGTACTAATAAAATATCAAACTAACAACTAAGCTAAGAAATAGCTATACTACAGAATTGGTCAAATTAAACTAGGAAAAAGATTTCGATAAATCTAAGATTAGACGGAGCTCTTTTCTTCTTCTTTTGGTCTTGTATAAGATAATTGTTGCATTGCAGTAGATGGAATCATGGAAATTATTATGGTTTTGTGGTGGTGGTTTGAAGGTGGACATGAATGTATGCTTGAATTGTTGTTTTTGATGGAAATAATATTTTTGATGCATTGTATGAATTGTTGTTGAATGAAACGCTAATTGAAAATGGACGAAGCTCTTACCGTCATTGCACCTACAACATAATATACTCAAAGTTTCTTTTCTATCACTCATGGGCGTGGTAGAGGTCGAGGTCGAGGTCTTGGTCGTGGGTGCTCCTCAAATTGATATATACATGAGTTTTTCCGAAAATAGGTCCTCAAAGTTGTCACTCTATACCTGACAACTATTTCCTCCTTTCACTTTTACTTGTTCGTTTTGACTCCGTTCACTTTTATTTGTCTGCTTTAAGCTTTATACGTTCATTAAGTAATAATGATTGATATGGGTATTTTATCATAATATCCATATTAATTGGTGTTTAATACTAGGTTTTGAAAAATGACAACGAAAGTAAGTAATCAATACTAAGAGTTTTTTTTTTCCTCCCTAAGAGCTCCCACCCCTTTTGCTCCCTTGGTGACTCGTTGGAAGTGAGAGGTTGCTTACCATCCGAGCAACTCCCTCTCGTCAATACTCAGAGTAAAATATGAAAAGAAAATCTGAATATGTTGATAGTGACAAGTAAAAGTAAAAAATTATTTTTGAAATAACGGACAAGTAGAAATGATCCTATAGTAAAATTTTGATTTTAACCTATATATAATGATTATAATAGCACAAATATCTATAACTTGATTTGAAAATACAAGTTTAATTATTATTTTAAAATGGTTTTCTCAAAATTTGTGTTCAATCATACATAAAGCACCTAAAATAGGAAGGAGGAAGTACTCCCTACGCTTCTTTACACTTGGTTTGTGTATCAAAAATAGATATTATGTTGTACTTTTTCATTTTATCCTTAGTATTAAATAACAACACAAGATAGTAGTAGTCAAATTTATAGTCCAAAACATCATTAATAAGATTAGTTTAGTAAAATACACTTTTAATTAAAAAATAACGAGGACGGTAGAACAACAAAAGTCAAGTAATATAAAAATTGGGGAAGTAGATTGCAATGAGCTCTTATTACTCCCTTCATCTCAAATTATTTATCGTGATTTCTAAAAATAATTATCTTTAATTACTCTCATTGTCCATTTTTACTTGTCTAAAAATAATTATCTCATCTCATTTTTATTATCTAGCTAATTTAAAAAATCAAGAAATAATTTATCACTTGACTCCTAACTTACCCGTACTATTAACTAAAGTCATTTTTCAAAATATTAAATTTATTATATTCAAATAATGATGTAAAAAAATTGGCATTTTATTTACTGCTCCTTAAGGAGTGTACTAAATCAATACTGGATAAATCAATATGGACAGAAAAAATATTTATTATTTTAAAAATTCAAAATAAAACTGATTATTTGTTTTAAATTTCATCTTTAATAGTAATTGTTCTTGATAATTAGGAACATGTCAATAGAATAAGTACTTAATAAAGAGGGATTGGATTATATCTTGAGATATTAATGAGAATAAACAAGTAAAAAAGAATCTAATAAATATATATTTTTTAATATGTAAAAGAGAAATACGATAGAGGATAAATTTTTCATCAAGTACACAAATTATACATGAAATTTTTTATTTTTATATCACTCGCAGTCTCGCATGTGACATTAGTCTCACAAATTGATCGACGCAAAGGTTTAAAATTTTGGGGCCATTAATTTGTGAGACTAAGAAAAGCTTTACACAATTAATATTAGGTGCCTGAGACATAAAAGTAAAGTTTTTAATCTTCGGCTAAAAGCACACTATAAGTTAATGGTGGAAGAGGATTCAAAATCTAAAAAAATAAATACACAAACTAATCGAAAGGGGTTCGACATATACTATATACATAAAAAAAATTAACAATGTATAAATAGTAATATTTTTCGCCGAAGAGATTCAAATAAATCCCATGAATGTATGCTGCCTCAGCCCCCTGATTACAACTGTTGTGTAGGGATAATAATGGGTGGGGTGAATGTGGGGTGGTAAGGGTTAAGGTTATATAGGGCGGGGAGGGGGAAAATGCGGGGTGGGAAGGGTTCAAGGCTATATAGGGCGAGGCAATTTTAAGGTTGTACGGGGAGGGAAGGAATGTGGGGCGGGTTATGGGTCTATGCGATTTTAAACTTAATTTTAACTTTATACATGTTATAAGAGTGAAAGAACATCATTTATAAGATAGTTTCTTTAAAGTTACTAAAATATTCAAGATAGTAAATGAAAATGGTTCAATCAAAACTAATATGGTTTCTTACGTGCTTCCCAATTAACAAATAAAATTTTAAGTCATTATCTATTAATTTAGTACAACATAGTGAAAAAATGAATTTTATTTTTAGTATCAAACTTAACTAAAAAAGGAAAATATTAAAACTATTATATATGCGGAATGGATACATGCGGGCGGGTCTATGCAGGACGAAGTGGGGCGGATTAAAAGTTAATTTATTTATTTTTTATATAAAGTGGAGCAAATTAAAAATTTCGCAAGTTAAACTCAACCCATCCCACACGCCATTGTCATCCCTATTGTTAGGCGAAGCCACCTTAGGCAAATAAGGATGGTTTAGTACATATCTTTTTATCAAAAAAATTATGTTGTATCATAATAAAAATTATATATTAGTTATTTATGATTGATATTTAACTTTACACCTTCTTAACGTAATTAAAAATAATTTGTACATTCTTCGTCAATTTTCTGACTCTATGTCAAACCCCTCCCCCTTCGCTCCCACCGTCATCCATTTTTATTAGTTTATTTTTTCAATATAATTTGATAAATTATTGTGTATATGTATGAGAATTTAGTAGGCCTAATCCATCGGTGGCCCCCTAAAATTGACACTAATTTTCACTTAGACATCTTAATTAAATTTTGTTCATTTTAGACACCTCATGTCATACTGCATTATGTCATTTTAATACTTTTTTAACAATCAGTCAAATATATAAGGTGTGTGTAACACACTCGTCGATGACGTGTCAAAGTAGCAAATTAAATAAAAACATGTGGCATATATATTAAAAATAATTTTTAAGTAATGATATTTTAGTAGAATGAAGAAGTAGCCAATGACTAAATGACATGTGGAATTTTTTACACAATTTTTTTAAAAAAAAGATAACCCAACCCCACCAAGGTCATCTTCTCCACCCCACCCACCTAGATCGTCTTCTCCGCTATCCCCCCACACACCCAGCGTCTTCTCCACCTCTGCCCACCCTAACCCCAACCCTTTCCCCCACTCACATCGTCTTCTCCACCCCTCTTCCACCCCATTCATCGTCTTTTTCAAGATTTTTCGCTGCCCTTCTTCTTTGTGACATCATGAATCGTGGCCCTTCTAATAATGGGTTGAAATTAGTTTTTTTGTGAAATCTCTTCGTGTTGAAATTAATTTTTTTTTGTTTGTGGCATCATTAAAACTACTTCTCCATGGAAGGAGTTTAAGTTTTGAGAGATGGTGGCTGAAAAATGAGGAAGAAAATGAAAAAATAAAAATAAAAATGATTAAATGAGCCTTTCACGCGCTGGTATTAAGTGTATTACACTCACTATGCCATGTCAGTAAAAAGTGTCAGAATGACACAACGGGACATGGCATGAGGTGTCTAAAATGAACAAAGTTTAGTTAAGGTGTCTAAGTGAAAATTAGTGCCAATTTTAGGAGGCCACCGATGGATTATGCCAATTTAGTATGACATGTATATCAATTTCATGGAGGCAATGCATGGTATGACATGGAGAGATGTCATCAGGCTTCATCACATTCATGCATGCATGTTATCATCAATGTTAGGTTTTCTTGTAAGGGCGCCATTCTTGTAATCCAGCTTTGGCTGTCGTCACTTGCATTAGTTTAAGGAAATATTCGTCTCATATTAATTTTCTATTTTTTTATACGTTTCTTAAAAAATTATAAACAAAAAGTGTTTCATCCTAAATTATTTTTATATTATATTATTATAGATGTTTATCTTAAATTATTCATCAATTGACAAATTAAGTTTCTTTCTAATTTATTCTTCAAATTAATTTATTTTAAAAGTGTTGAATATTGATCGGTCACCTGGATGAATATTATAAAGTTATAAAAAAATGTATATTGTTAACCATAGTATTAATAGACTAAGCACATAAATAAAAGTGCATTAAAAATGTTAAAAAGGTAAATTAATAAAATATCTTTTTTATTTATTATTTTTTATGAAGTGTGTAAATAAAAAAAGTTGACAAGTAATATAGAACGGAAGGATACTGTTTTATTTGTATGTCTCTCCAATAAATTACAATTTATTTTAAAATAAGATTTGGTTAATTTTATTTCAAGAATATTTAATATTAATAATAAAATAGAATAAAAAATAGTTAATTTTTATTTTATAAAATGATAAGTAAATTAGAACATTTAATATTAATAATAAAATAGAATAAAAAATAGTTAATTTTTATTTTTATTTATAAAATGATAAGTAAATTAGAACAAGTGTATTGACAATTAACAATATAGAATGTAGGGATATTTCGTCCATCGCTTGCTCCTAGTGTATTCTAGCGACAGCTTTACCCTCCAAGAAAAGACTAATTTGCCACCCCACATTATTTATTGTTTTCATGCAAGCTTTTTTTAATAACAATATGTATTAATTAGTAGTAGTTATTAATTAATTCAAATAAATCAATGAGATGTTTAACTTAAATTTTGACGTTAAGTGAGCAATAATTCAAAAACGACTGTGTGCAATAGTATGCAGGACATGTAAGATTGAATCTCCATAGAATTCACTATCCAAAATTTGAACACCCTTCATAAAACTTCTGAATACGCCACTGCTAACGAGAGCATGAGATCTATAAAATTTGATGAAAGATTCTTAAATACGTATCACTATATCTATCAATTAGAAAGAGTATGTAATTCATGATTAGTTTTCTACCAAAAAAAAAAAAGGATAAGTAGACTGAGCAAGGGAATAATTTGGAGAGTATAATTTTTACTTTGGTTTCTAGAGAGAATTATTGCCTATGGTGAGGAAGCTAATATCCATCTGTTTTGTTCTTCTCCAGGTTGGCTTGTTTCACATGGCACATTATTTTACAGCTATATATATGGCACCCTACTATATACACAGTTCAATTTTTATATATTTTTTCACCACTGACTAGTTCACTACACTTGTAAAATTATTACAAGCAGAAAATTATTAAATTTAATCGAATCAATAACTTGTTAGTTATAATCATCGTTGTCCCAATTAGTAAATATCTTCCATGAGAGTTTATACATATATCATGAGTTATTACGAACAAATAATTAGAGGTGATAATAGATAAATAATTAGAACAAATTAAATAAGAAAAAAACAATTGATATCTTCTCTGATCATACGATCTCCATTCCGTATCAGCCAAACTGTCGAATGGTATTTATCAAAGTTAGAATGTGTTTCAAAATATAACGTTTGTCTTTTATTAGTATGATGAATAAAAAAACCATAATAATACAATATATGAATAAAAAAATAATATACTTTGGTAAGTCAAATAAAATTCTAATTAAATTTTTTAATATATTCTATATTGTTAACTTTTAAAATTTAATTTTTATAATGTAATTTTAAATATAAGAAAATATTTCTAAAAGCGTGAAGACCTTCTACCCGTATTACCCACCAAAATTTCGTATCCGAACCTCATCAAAAAAAGTAAAACAAAAAAATAAGAGGGAAGATAAACAACATAAAAGTACTCCTTTCATTTTTGAGATTAATTAATACTTCAAATTAATTATTAAATAAAATAATTTTATATTTTATTCTAAAATTATTATCTCTTATCCCGTCAAATGAGTTCTATCAGAGAGTAAGAAAAATGTGCCTAAACATAACTTAGCCCCCATATTTTTTAAATTTTGTTTTGTTTCCCCGCATCGTTTGATATCCATTTTGAAGCCTCATTACATTGTGATTGTAGTACTACTTTGTTGCTCCTACCCTTTCATATTACTTAGCTCCGATATAAAAAATTATTATGTTAATTTATAAAATAAATATATAAATTAAATGTGTCAAATTAAAATAGTATGTGTAGTACTTCCTCTGTCTCAATGTGATTTACCTTCCTTTTTAATCCGTTAAAAAAATAATGACACATTTCTATATAATAATTTAACTTTAAAATATTTGTTTTATCCTTAATAAAATAATTTATAACCACACAAATTTCTATCATTCATTTTAGATCATAAGTTTTAAAAGTTTTCATTTTCTCTTAAATACTGTGCCGAGTCAAACTACCTCACATAAAATGAAACAAAAGAATTAAAGAAAAGAAGAAGATTACATCATATTGACGTCACTGCTCACATACCTAATTTAGTAAAAAAGGCAAAATAGGTGTGCCATTAAAACAAAAGGGTAATAATGGAATTTCGAAAGCAGTTTCGAGATCCCTAGATGTAATGTGTGGGCATTATTAATCATTACAAATGATTTTCCCGAAGATGCTAACGGTACTCGTAGTAGCATGAAAATATATATGCTCCCCTCCTTCATGTTTTGACACCTGTAAATTTCCAGCTACATTCCACATTAATTTCTGTGAACTCCATGTGACGTTATCATTCCCCTTTCTTCAGCCGCTGTATTGAAGTAGTTAATTGCTTATCACACACTGGATGACACGTGGTCATCAAAATTGGCGCGCTTGGTATTTCGCCTTCTGTTTTCATTTTATTGACCGAAATACCATCTAGTTATCTTTTTAGTATATGATACATTTGGGTGTGTTTAGTAGAAAGTGAAACACTCACTATCTTGAGTTTGTTAGACTTTGACATGAAATTAAGGGTGTGTTTGGTACGAAGGAAAATATTTTCCATGAAAAATGTTTTTTTAGAAAATGTTTTTCTGGAAAATAAGTTGATTTTTGACTTATTTTCTTATGTTTGGTTGGTGAGTAGAAAATATTTTTTGAAAAAGATTTTTAGTGTTTGATTTATGAATGAAAAATATGTTTGAGAAATATCTTTTATTTTTACTAGAGTAGAAAATAATTTTTGAAATAGAAAATATTTTTTAAAAATAAACTTAAATTTTTTTAGGGGTGGGTGAGGGGGTGTCGAGGGTAGGGGTGAAAAATTGAAATTTTGAAGTTGAAAATATTTTCTAAAAACAAACTTAAATATTTTTTGGGGGGCTGGGGGCTGGTAGGGGATGGGTGGGGTGGGGAAGGGGGTCGAGGGTTGGGGTGAAAAAATGAAATTTTAAAATTGAAAATATTTTTGAAAAACAAACTTAAAATTAATTTTTGGGGGTGGTGGGTCGAGGGTAGGGGTGAAAAAATGAAATTTTGAAATTGAAAATATTTTTTAAAAACAAACTTAAATT
>JAJOOO010007131.1:0-20266 GCA_029582685.1 Solanum piurae | reverse complement strand
TTCATAATAAAGTAGGGTATACAGGCGTATACCAAATTACCAACTTTTTGAATCAGATTCTATGATTCTAACTCTTATCTTTATTTAAAATTTATCAACTTATTACTTATAGAACTATATTATCGATTAATATAATAATTGTCTCAATAATGATGGTTTTTAATGTTGAATTGATAAAATTTTGCTTAAAAATAATAATTAAAATAAATAAATACAGGAAAAATTTATTTAAATTTTAGGCCTCTAATTAAAATTTCGCTTTAGGCCTCGAATTATGTTGAGCCGCCCCTGAGTCGTTTTTGGTATAATATTAGGTTTTTGGTATATTATTAGGTTTAGCTGATAATGAACATCGTTTTTTTTTTCTGCAACTGATATTTTTTGGTGGTATAGAAAAGCAACTTTGGTTGTTAAACCGTTTCATTGAATATTTTTTGGTATAACGTTATGTTTGATTGATTACTGCACCAGCGTAAGTTGTTGTCCATATATAAACACCTAATTCGATTTTTTTTATTATATGTGATCTGATTTAATTGGTAAGTTGCATGCCTCAATTAACAGCAGACATCAATAATTTGTCTTGATATGTGATAGTTTGTTATTGGTATTTTTTAAGACCTTATACAAAGACCAACTTCAAATTTATATTCTGGTACATGTGTTGGTGTATTTGTTTGTCTGATTGGTGTGAAAACGAATTTTATACATTAATTCTCAAATTCTTATAGTATGTGATTTGGTGTAGTTATTAACTTTTAGACAATGTGTAAACACCAACTTCAAAATTGACTATCAAATATTTTTGGTAAAATATTTGGTACATTTACTGGTGTATTAATTTTCCTGATTTGACATATATAACATGTTTAAAGAATTATTGAGTTGCCTATTTTGGTGTAGTTGATAGTGTAAATTATGCTTTGGTATGTGATTTGATAAGTGATTTGGTTAGTGATAGTTACCATTCATGGTAAGAGATTTTGTAAGTGATTTGATGAAAATGTATAGTTTTATAGATTTGTGGTAGTGATTTGGTACATTTAGGTGTAATTGATAGTGTGCATAAACAATAAAGTTTTTAACCACATTATACACCATTTCGTATATAACTTTTTTTGGTGATATAAAAAAATTATGATTGTGTATTTCAAATATGATAGTTATAACTGTTGTTTAGTAGGTTCTTTAAAGTTTTTTTGAAATGTATTGCAGAAAGGTATGTGGATTTCAAGATTGAAGGAGTGATATGTGCCGCAAATACCAATTGATTTTTTTTAAAGAGATCTAAAGTAAATTGTAGAAAATGTGTTATAGCTTATTGAGGACCACAACAAGAGAAATTGTACCGAATATTCATATGAGGATTAACATTGTTGAGTTAAGAATCTAATTGAATGTTATTAGCGGATTTGAATTTTATTCGTTGTTTATTAAACATTCTTTTCAGAATCATATTTAATCATATGATGTAATTAGTTCTATTATTTATGTTGGTTTCCCTTGTGGTATAAAATGTCATTTGAAAAAATAAAATGACACGAAATATCAATTAAATTGGTATATTATATGGGGTATAATTCAATAATTGTTGGTATATTATATGGTACAATGTTAGTATTATTATATGGTACAATTTTGATATTAGAAATTTGCGATGTTATTCATAAATGGTGTCATATAGTTCTAGTATAATTTCAAGTTCTTAGGTTTGTACTAGTGTTAATTTTAAAAGATAATATTATCAAAATAATACATTTCGTTTTGTTATAAATTGGCAATTTGAGAAAAAAATAATGACAAAAAATATCAACAAGTTCAATCTATTAAATAGTGCAGATGTAGTTATAATATTTGTATTTCACATAATACAATATTGATATAATTTTGGTATTTTAGATGATACAATGCTAATATAATTTTGATATTTTAGATGATTATATATTGGTATAACTTGGTGCTTTAGATGATACAATATTGATAAATTATATGGTTCATATATTTCTTTTACACAATTTTGATATATTATATGGTATATATTGAGGTGTAATATAATATTAACATAGTATATACGACTTAACATCAAAGTTGTATGAAAATCTATATAATATGCAAGTTTTTAATTACTTTATGAAACTTTCTAGATTTAAATGGTTATTTAAGTTATGCCATACAAAATAAATATTTTTTCAAAAAAGATAAGGTAGATAAATTTCAGAATTTCAGGAAAAAAATTGTCGCTATACAAGAAAAAGATATTTGTATAAAAACAAATTTAAAGAGGTGAGAGAAGACTACAATTAATAAAGAGTATAATTATGGTTGGAAAGTTAAAAAGTAAACAATAATTATTAATTCCATAAATTTAGCACATAACCCCCCAAAATAGAAAATAAATCGGATACTAAAATAAACAAAAAACAAATCGAAATTCAATATATGGGTAAAAAAAAACAATATAAAAGAGTATAATTATGGTTGGAAAGCCAAAAAGTAAACAATAATTATCAATACCATAAATTTAGTACATAATCCCCAAATATAGGAAATTAATCGTATACTAAAATATACAAAAAAACGGAAATTCAGGATATGAAAAAAAAAACAATATAAAAAGTAAAATTATGATTGAATAATCAAAAAGTAAACAATAATTATCAATCTCATAAATTTAGCACATAACCCCCCAAAAAAAGAAATAAATTGAATATTAAAATATTATTTTTTTAAAATCGAAATTAAATATTCTGTCATATTTGTAATTTAAAACTTAGTTTTATAAATAAAAAAGAGTATATACATATATTGTTAATTAAGATCTTAAATAGTATATTCTTGTAATTTTCATAATAAAAATCAATAAAATACAAAGATTAAAAAATAAAATATTACATATATATAAAAATGTTATATAGATGGAGGATTAAAAATGACAAGGGTAGAATAGACATGATAAAAAGAAGGAAAATGATAATTTTCAAAATTTAGGGAGAGTTTAATTTTTAAATCAAAATTCGGGGCGTAAATGTCACAAAATATATTGGCCTCAAATCATCCTATATATTTGTGCATATTTCATCCCATGCGTCTCCTTCGGCCCATGAGATAATAGGTTGTTATCTTGCAAACCCCAAATAACCAAGCCCATCCATATATCATCCCATGCGTCTCCCACAAAACTCATCAAATCTCAAACAAAAGAAGAAACATTTGATTTAAGAAAATTGAAAAAGGCATTTAGAGCATCTCTCCATAAATTATTTTAAACCAATTCTTCAAAATAATATCAATATAAAGTAAATCTGTAAAGGTGTTTTCTTTTTTGTAATCTGATGCTTAAAATTAGTACTTTTTTTTCCACCGAAGATTGGCCAAATAAAATTATTTTTGTAACACTAGTAACAACATTTCTCAAATAATTTGATCAAACACGAACGATTACTCTATATGAATATAAAACACTTTAAATAATACATTTTGAAAATTTGACTTGACATTATTAGAGAAAAACAGTGCAAAACATAAATATTACTTGTAAAATAGTCAATATTGTGATACTTCATATAGTTGGACTCATTAATGCTCTCAAATTGGCGTTAACTAACTGAATATCTAGAAAACTAAAAGCTTAAAACAGCTAGAAATATTCAACTTTGGCTTGAAAGTATAGTCAAATCTATAAGATGTTTCGTTTTAAATACATGTTCAATTTGTACCTACACTTGAATGGATCATGCTAACTCTAAGTTCTGAATTAATGGGATTAATTTAATAACTAATAATATAGGAACTCATTAATGACATTATTAAGAAAAAAGAAGTAAATTAATACTGTTAGCTCACGGGGTTATTCGTTTATTAATTACTAGGTTAAGGCGGAATTAGAAAACAAGTTACAACTTACAAGTGTGGCCGAACTCAATAACTTTAATTAAAATTGTATTTATATTTAAAAATCGTTAATTAAATGTGTATAAATTTTTACTAAAACCATAAATTTTAGATTTTTTTCCCACTGCTTATGTCGACAATGTGTGCATGCATGACGATGCAGTCAATTTGTAAGGGATTGTAGGTTTTAATTAGTTAGACAGAGTCCAGAAACCAGGAAAAGCATAGTCTCTTTAAAAAATAATAGCTGATAAAAATTATAAATATATTGCTATTGCGTAATAATGGCTTAACTTGACGTAGTTTAAATTCTTGCTCCGTTGTAATTGGCTTTATAATGTAAATAATGGATATGTTTTGTCGTGTTAATATAATTATTTTTTACCGACCAAAAAATGTATAACTTGTCCATATAAATATATAGTTGATTGCATCTATAGATTCACCCTAATAAGTACTCTCTAATGTCCTCCTTATTGAAGTAGACGTACCCAATTATAATTTTACTGATCAGTAGATTAGAGTTGATAAAAGTAGCTTGTGAAATTATAATTTATCTAAATTTGAATTGATTATTGACTCACTTATTATTTATTAGTTCACGCTAATTCATCAATTTTGTACGATGTCTAAATAAATTGATTCACGAGAAATTTTGTCAATATATATATATATATATGTTATATTAACAATATATAAAGATTTTTTTTATATATATCGATATGTTATATTAACAATATATAAAGAAAAAAAATTAGCTACTTAAAAAATTATAAAAGAACAAATAAATTGATGAAAACTTAATAATAGTTGGACGAGTTGGATTTTGACTCACTTTTTAATCCATTTCGGCTTAAATAACTTTTTTAAAAGTCAATAATTCACATATTTATTAACCCAATTCATTCTAATCCACTAAATTCAACCCAACCGCTGCGTGCGACACCTATATTGATCACTTTGCATTTTCAAGTCAATAGTGAAAATAAGTAAATAACAAACCAAAAAATAACACCCATTTCGAAATGTAACTTGTTTTTTTCTGTTACAGTTTTATGTAAAAAGACGGACCATGAATAGTAAGAAAAATCAAAGTTTAGGAGAAATAATTTGAATTCCTACCCCTAAAACATTGTAAATTAAACATAGCGTACTAATATCATAATACGCCTTTTTTGGGTGGATAAAATAATAGCCTTAATAAATCATCCACAAAGAGAACCTTCCATAATTTATAAATACAAAATTATTCATAATAGAATAATATAATAAAGTTTCAAAAAACAATTAAACAACATGTCCCACACCAACGTCAAAATTCCAAGCGCAGTGCTAACGCGGTTAGTACGCTATAGTCATATAACAAATATTTCTGTATTTAAATACTCCCATCTCACACTATATACATTTTCATCATCAATAATTAATCTTCCAATTTAATTAAATTCCCAAAAATGTCTCCACCTCAATCTCCAAATTCCTCCATGACTGAATCTAGAGATCAAGTTCACCCTCTAGCACCTTCATCCCACCGTCGTAGAAGGTGCATCAAATGTTGTAGTTGTTGTGGTATCACAACAATAATTCTAGTTGTGATCATCATAATTCTTGCATTCACGGTTTTCAAGGTGAAAAAACCTACTATAAGAATGAACTCAATCAAATTCGACGAGTTGAGTTATCTCACTAGTAGTTCCAATCTACAAACCAACGTGAACATAACAGTCTCTTCAGATATCTCTATCAAAAATCCTAACGCGGTCTCATTCAAATTTAACCATGCAACCACTAGCCTGATCTACGATGACAGGGTCATCGTAGAAGTCTTAACGCCATCGACTAATGCTAGGGCTCGGAGGACGTTCAAGATGATTGTGAATGACAAATTATCAGGCATTCCTAGGCTAGCAAGTGATTTAATGGCAGGGGAATTGCCTATGAGTATGTCCACAAGTATTAATGGAAGAGTCAAGATATTGAGTATTAAGAAGAGTGTTGGTATACAAATGAATTGTAGTATGGTAGTTGTTTTACAAACGCAAGATGTTAAGGATATGAATTGCAAGAGAAAAAATTCTATCTAGTTTCAACTGTGTTACTAATCTTTTGGAATTTAAAAGGAGTGATTTTGATTTTATGTTGTGTGTAGGGTATGTTAAAGTAAGGAATATTCGAGTTGGAAGTTATTATGAATCAAACTCGTGACATTACAATTCGAATTGTATGTGGTACCCCATATTTAGTTGAGATTATTTGTGGTATATATGTAAAGACTTGTATGGCATAGTTCAATAGTTCTTTAATTTGTTTGAAAGTAATTTGTGTTAAGAGTATAGTGTGGAAGATTATGTAGGGAAAAGGTTATTTTGGTTTACTTTGTACTGGGATTAATTAATCAATTTCGTTTCATTTAGAGAATTACCAAATGGCTTCCATGGTTGAGACGAATTTCATTAACCAATTTTATGTTGCGCGAATCTAAATTAGTCGGAATTTCAATAAAAAATATTGCTCATCGGATGAAAATTCAAAAGAAAAAAAATGTATTCATAATTTGATTAAAATTAAGACACTCAAAGAAATAAATGGAATATTTTGATTTTTTTTTCATTTAATCACAGAGTTAAATAGCCAAATAAAATTTTAGGTTCCGAATCGGGTATCGAAATGGGATCTCGAGTCGGGGTCAAGTCTCGAATCAAATGTCGGAATCGGGTCTCGGGGTCAGGTCTCAGGTCGGGGTTGAGTTTCGGGATCTGAGCCATGTTCAAAAGTTGAATCCTTAGTCGAATGTTGGGGTCGGGAGTTAGGGGTCGGGTTGGGTCTCGGGTCTCATCGGATGTTTTACATTCACCAATACCAATCATATACTAGAAAATATTTTTAGAAAAATATTTTCCACTAGGGGTCTGCATCGGTCGGCTCAGTTTTATGTATTGTCGGTTCAATTTATTAGTTTTCGGTTTTTGAAATACTCTAAACCAATAAGATATTTTTATCGGTTTCAATTTAACCAATAAAAAATATTTTTAAAACAAATATATGACTTCTCCAATAATATGATCTGACAAGACAATAATGTAACTTTACAAAACGCTCGTAAGGCAAAAACAATACTCCAATAACTAACATGAAGAGAACTATACAAGTACACAGAGAGAAATTATGAGGAATATGTTTCTTACTTTAGGTTTCGATGTTTAATATAATATGAAGTTGTGAACTCAAAATCACTATGAAGTATGAATTAAAGGCTAAAAAACAAAGACAGTAGCCTGTAAAGTATTAACATTAATATTTAATATTTATAGAGGTAAAGTAGTAAATTACTATAATCTTAATGGATTATCGATTTATCCAATAATCGTATATTAAAAAACCAAAACTGAACCGACAACCTGATAATTTTTTTTTATATAAAATCATTAAAAACTCGTTAACTCACCAACCATATATGAGAAAATAGTTAGAAACCAACTTTTCCAACAATACATTTTCCTTCTTACCAAACACACACAAATTAGTGTTTTAGCTTCTTTTAAAAAAATAAAACTTATCACGTCATTAAATTTCTCTTAAAAAAAATACAAAATCTAGTTAAAGATGACCATTAGAGTGAAATAAATAAAGTAAATGACTTTTAATAGACAAAATAAACATAAATAATTTTAATGATCAATTACCACAGGCTAAACGACCAGGCAATCAATCATCCCTATATTTTGATTGTCGTGAAACATGAAATAAGAAATTTTTGTGTAAGCAATTTGGAAAAGGAAACACTAATTTTTTTTAAAATTAAATAAGAAAGAGCACCAATTAGAAGAACAGAAAAAAGATTCTTTTTTTTATTAAAAAAAAAAAAGCAACAAATTTTTATTTTTAATTTTTTTTAAGAAAAAAAAAAAAAAGTTAGTATACACCCAATTAAAACACGACATGTGGCATTTGGATGCTAATCTAATTTCTATTGTCCCAAACAAAACCCTCCTCCGTAAGTGCTAAACCCTGCCTTGCCTTGCCTCCATTGCAGTCCGCTCTTTCTGTTTTTCAGGTTCGTTTTTTTTTTCTCTTTCTTCTTCCTTTAGCATCAAACCCTTTTCTATATACAGTCGACTGAGTATGTCCATCATATAATTTCACCCACTACTTTCTTGATTTTGTAGCAAATTCATATAATCATATTAGATTGCTGTAGCCTAGAAGCTGTTTTAATTCTGACCATACTTGGTTTCAAGTTTAGATTAAAAAAAAGAGGGTTGTAATTGTCACAAAGAATTTATGTATAGTCCAACCCCAACTCCCAATTGATTACTGGTAGGGTTGCTCTTTTTCCAATTTGGAGTAAATGAATGATGGGGCTTTAGCATAGTTTCATGTTATTGGGGTTAAAAGGAAAGGGCTTGAGAAAGAAAAGGTTTCTTTTTTTCTTGTTTGTAAACCAAAGTGGAGGTCGTGTATTAGGGTACAAGCTTAGCAGGGGTAGAGTTTTGTCTTGTGAAAGTTTAGGCTTGTTAGTGCCTATGGTAGTACTAGTCGTACCTTTGTAGTTCTTTTCTTATTAACTACTATGCTTTATTCATTGTTTTCTTCTTCCTTTACTATGGTTTGATGCACTTGAGCCGAGGGTCTTTCGGAAACAGTCTCTATGGAGGTAGAGGTAAGGTCTGCGTATATTCTATCATTCCCCCACCACCACCACTTAGTGGAATTTCACTAGATATGTTGTTGTAAAGCAAAGTAATCGACTTTATGGTTGTATTCATGAATTTCTCTATATTCTCTTGTATCAAAAGTTACTATAGTCAACTCCAACTAGTTTGTGATTAAGGACAATTGATTAGTAGTGGGGATGTTGTTCTATTTTTCAATTTGGAGTAAATGAATGATAAGGTTGGCCAAGTCGCTTGTGTCTCTTATTTTGCATATCTAATTCAGTAGGTGTTTTCTTTCTATAGGTCAAAAGAAAAAGGAAAAAGAATGTGTCTTTTTGTAGCAAAAATAGACTATGTATGCTAGGTTCATGAATTTCTCTCTATTACTTGCAGTTGAGTTATAAAAGGTGGAAGAAAATGATAAAAAGGCGATTTTACAAGCTTGAACATGGTGATAGAGATGCTCCTTCGCAGTCCTCTTCATCCTCCGACTCTGAATTTGAGGCAGAGGAAACAGAAGACGAAGAGGAGGAGGAGGAAGAGGAAGAGCATGATGACAATGACGTAAAGGAAGAGGATGATGGTGTTGCTCGTCTGACAGGGGGAAATGAATCTTCTTCGGGTATGTTTAACCTGATGATCTGCAGTTGCTCCTTGTCTGTATTGTTTGCTGACAGTTTATTACTTAGACAGTATTTCAAGAAATGGGAATTTTCTGAAGCTTTTGTTTGATATCTTGATTAGGGAAACTTTGTCGGGTATCTTTAGACAATTCTTGATTTTAAAATCTATCAGCACGCCTAAGTTACAGTCTCTATTAAGTTATAAATTTTCCCACAAAGCCCATTCTCGCACCCATAAATCTACATTGAGGTTTACTTGTGAGCATCAAAATTGGGTTACATGTGGGATGATGTTGAGTTATAATTGTCAACATGCATTGTAAAATGGATTCCAATGGAGTTTGGGTGTTGGGCCACTCCATAATTCAATCACTATCTCCTCATGGTACCGCTGATAACAGATTTTCTCCTCCTCCTTGTTTTCATTTGCTGCAGGATATGAGAGTGAAGAAAGCTCTTTCAATGAAGTTAATCTTGACTCATCAGGTTGGCTTTAGTCTGTTGTCCCAAATTTTCGCTAGTTGAGTCTTATGGGAGTTTTCTGCTTGAAAATCCTACTTCTGTATACTATAAGTATTTATGTCGGCACTAATCCACATACGAGGAAGGTATATTTATAAAGAATAAAAATGGAATCTGCCATATTTCCCCATTCCTTATTTGTAGGATCAACTTTGTATACACTGCTTCCTAACGCTTACTGTTTATTAATCGGATAATCATTTGACTGGGGAAGATTAGCAATTTGACACATTACACTGTGAACGTAGATTTACATCTAGCCAAGGAGTAAGGTGAAATTCCGTCACTCCATTTGAGGAAAAGAAGAAATGAAGTGAAGTTCGATGCTATATGTCTAACTTATTGGGAGCTGCAGCCCTACTAATTTATTACTGTCTGGAAGCTACAGCTTTTGAGTTGTAATATGGAACTTGAAGTTTCTGCTCAATCTATGTATTGGAAATTCCATGAAATCAGAGATGTCAGTTCTTTTCTTTTGATTGATAATTCTTCATGGAGAGATGATCATATCTTAAAGATTTGGCTTTAGTGTTCATCGTAGCCATTCTCTCCCTCTGGAGTTTTAAGGCTTATTGTTGACTAATTTTGGGAAGACTGCATTCATATTTTATTTAGTATCTTCTTCACATCGTTGTGGCATTTGGTAATTACTATAACTATCACGTCGATGAATTTAAAATGGAAACATAATTTTAGATTTCTTGATGTTTATTTGAATGCCAATACACTTTTTAAAACTGATGAGAACTATTTTTGCTGGTATTTCAAGATGGAAACTGAAAGATCTGTTTGAACTATGATTTTCTTATCGTAATTTATATGTTAGGCTAAGTGTTTAATTCTAAGTCTTCTCTAAAATTACCACTGATAGGTCTTCCTACGAGTGATGAAGATGTTACAACTCTAAAGGACAACAAGTTTGATGGTGAAAGTTATTTGTCTGAAAAGGTCATTGCAGAATCAGATATTATGCCGAATAGTTCTATTCCCGAAGAGGATGAGATTCCAAGTGATGCTTCAGATTATGTCTTGAAATGTAAATCAGTTTATAAGTGCAGACTGTGTCCTAGAATCGTCTGCTTGACTGTTCAGACTCTAATTGCTCATCTTAAATCCAAAGTAAGCATTGGTGTCATTGTTTTCATTTTCCAGTTGTCACTAAACTTACTTCTTCAGATCATATTCCTCGTAAATTTTGTAGTGCTAACACATCCCCGTTACTAGTGCATGGACTGCTACCTGCAATCTTGTTCTTTCCATGTTAAAGAATCTTAAATGCACGTTAACTTATGCACATGATTTGGACCTGCTGTGACTGATCTAACCTAAGTATCCGTATTTCTTACAGAGGCATGCCCGCTCTATAAAGCTGTTGAAAGAAGGGAGGCTTAAACTTATGCTTAATGAAGACGGAAGAATTGAGGGAGAAATTCATCCTGAGGTGGAGGATAGCCCAGTTAGAGAACAGGTTTGTCCATTTTCATTTGACTGCATGAAGAATTTTTTTGACTTGGTGAAAAAGCCTGATATCATCATAAGTTGCTTACAATCATAATTTATGAATGATAATAGAATCCTTCAGCATCAAAGAAGAAAAGCAAAGGACTGAAGAGGCAACTCAGGGAGAAGAAGTATAAGGTACATGCTAAGTTCTAGTCCTGATAGCCCATGTTTACTCGTATAATATCTTGTTAAGTCAAATAAGAATTTTTAAATTTACTGCAGAATAAGGAAAACTTTTTGCCCATGGAGAATACTGTAGAGTCGAGAAGGAACCGTTCCAGGAAGAGGCAGAAAAACAAGTGAAGAACATAGTTAGATCTCGCTTATAAGCATTGAGCAGGAATCTTTGCTACAAGAAATTAGAAGCAAAAGGAACTACATGTCTGATAGGGGCTGGAATTAGCTGTGTTTGCCCAACGGTGTCATCCAAAATATCACATTCCTTTTTTCAAGTTTTGATCTGAGAGAGCAATTTTGTACTTGGATGTTGGATCTAAAGCTTTGTTTTACTAGTTAGTGCATGGCAAAGATATGACATGCATTTCAAAACCTTTTTTCAAATCTGTTCTGTAAAATGAAGTGAAATTTCTAATTTATATTTCTGTGAAGATGTTATTATGACTACATTGACAGAAACAATCCCCTCCCCCCAGTTCCACCTAATTTCTCCAAGGACAAAACCTAAAACCTTTCTTCAACTGGTTACCTTTGAAGGTATGCTTGCTGTGTTATTGTTTAGATTTTGTTTGTTGGGTCTATCGCGTGATATTTGCTTGTAGAATTTGTCGAGGAATTCTGCTAGACTACCTCTTTCATTGCCTTCAAAATCATGCAAGACCCATACTATTTACCAAGTGGTAGAGTGCAATGGAAACCATCATATTACCATATGCTCATGTTGTTGTGATTTGGCAATATCTTGCTTCTAATTTGTATCAGTAATCAAACTGAGTGTACGTACATAAGTAAGGGAAAATGGTTCTAATTTGTATCAGTGTGCAGGTGACTAGCATACATCAGAACAAAAGAAAATGTAACGGCACCATAAATGGTGCAGTTCATCATAAATTAATGTGATTCAGTAGCTGCCAGCCAAAAATATGATAAATGCATAAAATATTCCCCGACTGTCTAAAACCTCACGATTCTATTACTTACAGAACTAAAATCAACGATTTTTTAAACTCACATTTTGGAGTATAATGTAAAGCTAAAGATGGTGCCATATAAAATAGAGGTTTCAACACCATTCCTCCAAACAATCCGGTTAACAGCCACAGAATGCAACGCGTGTTCATACGCAGTTTCACATAGCTCCACTGAGATAGACGAAGACATCACAAAAAGAGGTTAATGATCATGTATTAGGATTTAGGATGAGATGATGGCCCAACAGAATGATGTTAAACTAAAAGGTTAGGAGTTAGGCAAAAGGTTAACATCCTTCCACAGTTAGGCCCCACCCTCGTCTGATCCATTCTTAGTTGAAGGTAGTCACTCTTCATTCCCATCTGCTTCAGCCGTGTTATCATCAGGTGGAGGGGCAGAGGCTTGGTCTCCAGTCTCGCTGTTTTCGGGGTGAAAATTGATAGGGAACTTTGTTACTCTAGGTTTGTCTGTTAGTATGTTCCTTTGAAGCATGTCAATTTTAACCGTTTGGGGAGGTTGTTGTCTCAAATTCTCATCATTGTAATCATTGTTCACATAGTAGCCAATTCGTACAAATTCTTGACCCATATAGGAACAGGTCAAAAGGAGCACTGTGACACCAAGTATATCTTCAGCACGAATTCGCGCAGGATCTGGAGGGTCCGCCTAGTATTACAACAAGGAAAACATTACACAAATCCAATCAGCAGAAAGACATTAGACATAGTAAAACTTAATTAACTTGTCAAGCCACGACATGATACCTGCAATTCAAAGCGGAAACCTCCAACATTGACAGGACCAACAAACACACTTTCTAGTAATTGGTCATATGTGTCATCCTCAGCAGATCCAACATAGATGAGTTTCCATTCCAAATCTGCATGCACATTAAGGCAAAAGAAACTAAGTAAAGCTGTTAAATTAATAAACATATAAATACTACCTATTTGAAAAGAAAAGAGTAACATGTCTTTAGTTGCTTAAATTTAGATACACTCTAGAACAACATCTCGCAGAAAAAAGGTCAATTTGATGGGAGCATTTCTGTGCGACTGTCAAAGAATGGACCTATGTATCTGTACTGGGAAAGGATTTACAGTTCAAAGATGATTCTCTAGAATTTCAGTCCCAAAAAGAGAAAATTAACAAAAAAAGTACTACCTTATTTTTTAGCAAGTCACCATTAAGGATAACTTAATTACCACTTAAGGCCTCAAAATTCACTGGGGTAGTTCAGTTTGTGCCATAGCACATGAAAGAAACAATCTTAATTTCCAAGGTATGCATATGAAGTAATAACTCCATAATAGCAGTTAACTCTGTTCCTCGAAACAATCTTTTGTATGTCATAAATAAAGTGTCCTTGAAGAAGAACAAATGAAGAAGGATCTTTTTCCAGTTACTTCTCAAAACTCACAGAAGTATTCATATTGTCAACAAATATGACAGTTAATTGAGAAAACCTCGCCTCTAGAAAATTTACAATCAGTAAGCAGTTCAGGTGGAATAGAAGTTTCCCTAACAATTGCTAAACTATTAAGTACATTGCCTTCCAAAGCCAACATCCTAAAGAGTTTATATAGTTAGGACACATGACCAAAGAGAAACTACAGAGATAAGTTCATTAATTCTATGCTTTACCCTGCAGAAACGAAAGAGGAGCATAGGATGCTATTACAATAACAGATGTCACATGGTACTAAACATTGTCAAGAGTTTTTCAGCAGTAGTAGTATTGTAAGTACTCTTCGCAACATTCTCAATGTGAAAACTGAACTATAAAGTTGAGCTTTATTCAGGCTAGTGCTAGAACTAACAACACTGACACCACTATCCTCACCTTAAACCAACTTCAAAATGCTTTTGCGTTACATGTAAATGGCCTAAATTAGATCATCTAGCAGTAGGGAGTGATTGCAAACAAAATAAAATGCAGAGGCACGCAAGAAGCAGTATATGCTTCAGAAATCAAAATGTGGACAATATTCTACAACAGATGACTTAGATAACTGAACTGCACAGAAAACTTCCAATTAATTGGTTTAAGGAACTGCTTTATTCAGCAACCGTAAGGATGCATGGAAAGTGAGGCGTGAGATTATGGTGCAACCTTATGGGAAATGGAAGAGAAAACATCTGCTGAAAACATGTAATACATTTTATATCTATTCTAGTAATAATTTAGCATGTATGTCTAGTAAAATTCATGAAACCATGACCTTCAGGAAATCTACAACATAGTGTAGAGGCGGATCCATGATTTAAACTTGATATGTTAGACCTTTAAGGTTTCTTCGAACTTATCATTATACTTCTGAACTATGGGTTGGGTTCAAATCTATTTTGGTAAGATATTAGTGAGTTTTCTATGTGAGTTGGCGCTCCGCATAGAAAAACTGGGTTAAAATGAACCTGTTGCCTAAAAGCTACATCGGCCACTGGCACATGTGTTCCTCTATCCAACTGGCTACTGATTAATAACCTGAAAAAAATACTTACACACCCACTTCCATTCCATGAGTAACGCTAAGTTTCCTCAAGACTCCTAATGTTTTACTGATTGTGGCACTATGCTTAGAGTTATCAAAGGCGAAAAGCGCAAAATAAGCTCTAAGATCCTTTGGACAAATAGCTATGATATATGAAGACCGCTAGCTTAATTAATCGTTTATCTCATTAATATAAGTCAGAAATAGTACTGTATTAATCATATATATCAGGAATCCTTTACAAGCTCCCCAATAAAGTAAAAAAAATTAACACACTATAGGCACAATAACCATTTCATATCTACTTTTGGAATATTAGAAAAAACAGAAATCTCGGATGTACAAATCTAAAGTTCTCCATTCTCTGCTATATTTAGCTAGAAACAACTAATTTCTTTCAATTATCAACAGAGTCGATAACATTGTAGCAAAATTGAGAGTCAAATTTCTGAATACAAAAGGCAATAACTAGCCACTAGGTCTTCGAGATGATACAAGCACAAACAGGAGTAAATTGTAGCACAAAAGGATTTATGAAAAAAAGTTCGATAGATAGTAAACAATTCATTGATGATTAATTATCAACGAATTAAAGACATTGTAAACAACTTCCGTATATGACTAAACAAAACCCTAACCATGTCTCCGAGAGGATATAATCAAAGAAAAAAAAAAGAAAAATCACACTAATAAAGATGAATTACAAGATTCAACCGAAAAAATGAAGTAAGAGAGATTAAGTCACCTTCTTTGAGAGCATTAACGCAGTCATAAGTGATTTCAAACTTCAGTGGCGAAAGGAACGACGATGGATTATTTAGCACGGTGATGTTTGTAACATTCACAGCACTCATGATTGCGTTATTTGGGAGGCTGGACTCAAGTTAATTAGTGGTCTAAAGTTAAAAATAAATATTAAGTCTTAAATAAATATTTTTTTAGAAAAAAGTATCGAAAATATTTTTAAACTAGGCGTGAATTATTAATTTTATATTTGAACCTTTGTTTGGATGGTTATTACGTATTATTTCATAAAATATTGTATTGTATAACATAAATACACCTCTTTATACTTTGTTGAGATGATTGTTACATGTTATTTGATAATGTATCGTTAGAGCTATCAAAAAAGGTCGGTTCAGCCCCACTCGGCCCAAGCCTTGCAGGCTAAGAAATTTGAAGGGCTGGGGAGGGCTGGCCCTTCATTCGAAAGGGCCTGAAAATGCTCAACCCAACCCAACCCTAGCAGGGCTGAGGGTTGGGGCGGGCTAATCCTTTTATTCCTTTTTTCCTTTTTTTCTTTTCAAACTTATAATTAATTCTATAACATCAAGAAAATGAGAAGATTTTGAAATCAAATATGGCAACAATGGTATTATTTTAACAACACTACCAAAAAGTCTAGTGTAAGTAATATGTATCTCCCATACCAGTTACACGAGTGAGATAAGAGAGTGACAAACAAGATTATATGGAGGTGAGGGCACGAGATTTGTCTATGCATCCTAGATACATGTGAATCTACTTGGATAGAGTGTATCTAGAAAGATTAACCTAATTTTGAATCCATATATTCTGAAATACATGTATCTGGACGTACCAAAATCTGGTAAGGTTCATAATATTACAACATAGCGTGTATTTAAGTAATTAGATTATATACTAGTGAGATTATTGTAAGTTATCTTTAAATAAAAAGTTTTGGCCCATGGGCCGTCCCCGGCCCTGCCCCGATCAAGCCTCAAGGGCTTATATAGTCCGAGCTTATAAGCCTTAGTTTTAAATGTGCTTGAGAAATCATATCTCAACCCTACCCTAATAACGGGTTGGGTTGGGCCGGCCCCATGGGCTAATCCCGTTTTGACGGCTTTATATATTGTATTGTATTGTATAAATACACTCCTAAATTCTTGTCAAGTATAGGAGTGCTTTTTCAACACGTCTTTTGATTTTTGTATTAAGATTTAAGAGTTTTATGGTTCTAAGAGTTTGAGATCACTTGTTATATCATGTGACAAATCGAAGTGTATCTAAGTTTTGTTAGTCAAGTACAAGAATGTTTTTGAAACTGTCAATAGTCGGAGACAAAACAAATAATTTGCGATATATATATATTCAAAGTTTACTATTCTAGTTTTTTAAGAGATAGAATTGTTAATATATTTAAAATTACTTTTAGGGATAAGGGTCTGAAAAATATCCCAACTTTGGTCGAATTTCTTGTTGCGATACTAAACTTTCATAAGGACCTATTACCTCCCTAGACTATTTAATAGTGTATTTTTTTACCCCATGAACTATTTAATAGTGTATTTTAAAGGTATATATATGCCCACGTGGACACATTACTATTTATAATTTTGCATTATTTTTTATGTCCACGTGGACAAACATATATGTTTAAAATACGGTATTAAATAGTCTAGGGAGGTAATAGGTCCTCGTAAAAGTTTAATATCGCAACAACAAATTCGACCAAAGTTAGGGTATTTTTCAGACCCTTATCCCTTATTTTTAAGATAAAAGTATTTTGTCCAATTTCGATTTGAGACAAAATTTTAAAAAGATATATGCTAAAATATCTTTTAATCTTTTGGTCTTAAACAAGCTTTAAATTATTATTTTTTTTGGGGGCTGGTTTGAGGTTAGAGACAAAATAAATTGATTTTTTTAATAAAAATAATAATTATAATTTGAAGTTGGAAGAGAGTTTTAGAAAATGTTTTTCTTAAGTTTTGAAGGGAAATCATTTTCCTTAAATTTGAAGAAAATGAGTTGATTTGGAAAACATTTTCCAAAACATTTAACCCAATCAAACATGAGAAAATTGGAAAATATTTTCCGAAAAATGTTTTCCTTCATACCAAACACACCCTTAGAGAAGAGAAAGTTAGAGAGATTTCGAAACTTACATGAAACTATTCGAAGTAATAAAACTGAAAAATTGCGAGAGAAGGAACAATATCGAGGCAAATACAAAAAAGAGACACGAAGCAGGAGTTAATATCTCAGATGATCACTCAATTTTGCATAGTTCTCTTAGAAAGTCACTAAATTTTGAGTTATTCACTTGAAAAGTCACTCAACTTTGTTTTATAATTCAAAAGTCACTCAACTATTGGTATTTCACTTAGAAAGTCACTCAGCTATTGGTATTTCACTTAGAAAGTCATCCAACAAATTTAAATAATTTATTCAATAAACTTTATTCAAATCTTTTTTTTTTTTTTTAACAAATAATAAAAATGTCAATTTTAATTATCTTATTGACTCACTCCAATTACTTAACTTACAATTTTATTTTTTTAAAAAGTACATCAACATAGACTAATTAAATATGCTGAAAAATGATCCAAAAAAGAAGAAGACTGGAATTGCACGAAAGTAATTAAGGAGTAATTAAAAAAAAACGCACAGTAGCATATAACAATCTTTTATTATTTTTTAAGAAAATAGTTTTAAAAAAATGTATAATTTAATAAAATAATTAAAATGAGCATCTTTCTATTAAAAAAACCAGTTTAAAACAAAAATTGTATTTAACAAAATCTAATGATTTTTATTTTTGAATTAGTTGGGTGACTTTTTAAGTAAAATATCAATAGTTGAGTGACTTTCTAAGTGAAATGACAATATTTGAGTGACTTTTGAGTTAAAAAATAAAGTTGAGTGACTTTTTAAGTAAACTATTCAAAGTTTGGTGACTTTCTAAGTGAACTATTTAAAGTTGAGTGACCATCTGAGATATTATCTCGACGAAACAGCTTAGTTTTGTGAAGGGGGAATTAGAAATGGCCTAATCTTTGATTTGATGACCGGTTAATCTTGGAGCTACAGGGTATAGCCGGTTTCATGTTTTGGCGGGAGTTTGGTTTATTTCGTTTGTGGATAATTGGAAGGCCCTTCAAAGCCCAAAGTTTAGTTGTCCCTTTGGGGATTACCGGAATAAAGCCCAAATAAGTTTCGATACTATTGGTTTACACAAATATCCCTTTTAGGTTTTCATTTTAAATTTGTCCCTATTTTTAAAGTTAGTGTGAATATAACTCTCGAAAATTATCCTTTTGAACGATATAAATTTTTTTATAGGAAAAATTACATGGTTAAGCAAATACTATATATTAGTTAATTAGTCATCATAGCTATAATTTTAGTTAATTACCACTCGCGACTAGCATTTAGTGATAATTACGTGGGTTAGGGTTTCGAGGAATACTGTATAATTCACATATTTGTATAATTCGAATTTGTATAATATAATGTGTATAAATTTTGTATAATGTAATTTTGTATAACATAATTTGTACGATTGTTTAAAGTTCAGATGTTTGTGTTTGTATAAATTCGTTATTTCGAGTTTATAAAAAATAGCTCAATTTTACAAATGTATCCGCGAATTATACAAACAGGATAGCTTAAACTATAGCTATAACCCGTAAATATGCAAACTATAGCTATGAAGCATAATTTATAATAGTGACTATTTGCTAAAATTCCCCTTTTCTATAAGACTGTCATTTTGTTAAAAAAATATATTTCAAACTATTGTCTAAAAAGATCCATGAGTCGAAAGAAAATGAAAAGAAAGTCATTTACACATATTTGAATCAAGTAAAAGGTGGAAATTATATTGAATAAATAAACTATTTCCGAAAGTTAAAATGGTGTTTAAATAGGTATATACATTGTCTTATTTTTATTTTGTAAGAGTCAAATGGATAAGTTTTTTTTTTTTCCCATTGAAGTCCACATTAAAGCTTCGACTAAATTCGAATCGCGCATTGCATTTGCAGGGTCCATTCGGGGTGAAAATGGATAAGTTGATGATATGAGAAACTTCCCTTGAACTACATTGAAACCACAAATTGGACTTGGATTTCTTTTCCAAGTTCAAGTTCAAATTTAGTTCTCAATTTGACATACAAATTTACTCTAATAGAATGTGGAAACTTCTTGATTTGCCAGTGAAAATCCACAAAGCAACATTAATTATCATATTTTGAGGTGTTTAGAGTAATTTATATATATGTATATGAATAACTTTTATTGTCATTCAATTATATCAAATTATTTATTAAAGTCACTCATATTTATTTTGTATCAATAAATTCACTCAAGTTAGAGTAGTTTATTTATAACGTTATTATAGCAAAAACAATAATTAAAGAAATAATTACATAGACATCACCTCAAGTTATTATATATAATAACGTTTTTTATTCATTTTCGTTTTTAAGAAAGCATACATTGTTATCTCCTGTATTCAGGTTAGTCAAAAATACAGAAACAGAAAAGAGATGAAATAGACAGAATAATTTTTAATCCGAGTCCACAGAAACCACTGTGTTTCCTTAAGAAATTTAATCCCCTCACTGTACCCGAGGTTGCAGATTAATTCCTCCCAAGATAAAACGGATTAACCTGTTAAAGA
>JAJOOO010007129.1:0-26855 GCA_029582685.1 Solanum piurae | reverse complement strand
ATACATAGCTAGGGTTCTGGAATTCATGCAATAAACTAAATATTAACATACTAATCTGATTTGGATCATTCTAACAGCTAAGAACCCAATAATTCTAATATTCAAGAAACCCTAGGTCTAGTCATAATAAGGGAATCAAGAAACTGACTAAAAACTAGGGACCTAATGGGTGAAAGGAACCCACTAGTAAAATCCCACATACCTGGTGATGAATTCCACGGAGAAATCTTTAAATTTCGGGGCTGGAACTGATGGAACCTTGTTGCGTTCTTGAACTAGGGTTCTTGACCTTTTTCTCCTCTCTTGCTTTTAATTTTCTATGTTTTGATTAATGATTTGACTTAGGTAAGTTCTAGTTATGTTTCTAGGTTTAAATTGACTAAAACCTCATAATTTAGGGTCTAAACGACGTAGGTTAGGGGCCCAACAAAATAGGAAAAGACCAAAGACCCCTGATTTAACTGATGTTGGAGTCACTGACGGACGAGACTGATGGACCGTCGGTCGACTGATGGTCTGTGCTGGTCAACCGTCACTCGTGACTGGGAGTCTAACAATGAAGGTCTGACCTACGGCCGTAGAATGCGGACCGTGGTCTAATTTACGATCTGTAGGTCCTGGCGTAGGTTGACCCTTAGCCAATTTTCTGGGGACCTTGATCCATGGACCGTGGTTCCACCTACGGTCCATAGGTCCTAGTTGTGGGTCAACCCTTAGCTGAAATTGTTGAGGCTTCTGGGAGGACGGTAGCTGTGTCCATCCACGGACCACCAGCACAGACCGTTGTCTGACTTACGGTCCGTAGGTGGTGCCCGTAGGTGGCACCTGCAACTTCTGAAATTCTACAATTCTGGTTTGTTTCGAATATGGGGTGTTACAATTCACATTGATGTGTTCACAGTTCATAAGAGCCTTCAATATGTGTTCACCCATAAAGAGTTGAATCTTCATCAGAGGAGATGGCTTGAATTCCTCAAAGACTATGACATAAATGTGTTTTATCATCCGGGTAAGGCCAATGTAGTGGTTGACGCCCTCAACAGACTATCCATAGGTAGTGTAGCACATGTTGAGGAAGAGAAGAAATAATTAGCCAAAGATGTTCACCTGCTTGCTCGCTTAGGAGTTTGCCTTATGGACACGTCAGATGGTGGTGTGATAGTTCAGAATGAGTTAGAATATCCACTGGTAGTAGAGGTTAAGGAAAAATAGGATAGCGATCCTAGATTACTTCAGTTGAAAGGTGCAGTTCATCAGCAAAGAGTTGAGATTTTCTCCCAAAGGGAAGATGGTGATCTTCGTTACCAGGGCCGCTTATGTGTTCCTAATGTGGGTGAGCTGAGGAAGCAAATCCTTACAGAATCCCATAATTCTAGGTATTCTATTCATCCGAGTGCCACTAAGATGTACTGGGATCTACGAGAAGTCTTTGGTGGAACGACATGAAGAGAGACATCGCAAATTTTGTGGCTAAATGTCCTAACTGTCAATAGGTTAAAGTAGAACATCAGAAACCAAAAGGTGTGACTCAAGAGATTAACATTCCTACATGGAAGTGGGAAGTGATAAACATGGATGTCATTACGGGTTTATCTCGTACTCACAGGCAACATGACTCCATTTGGGTGATAGTGGACAAAGTCACTAAGTCAGCTCACTTTTTGGTTGTCAAGACTATAGATTCAGCGGAGGCTTACGCCATACTTTACATCAGTGGTTGCATAGGATTTCCTTGTCTATCCTATCAGATAGGGGTCCTCAGTTTACCTCTCATTTCAGGAAATCGTTTCAGAAAGGTCTTGGTACTCAAGTAAATCTCATTACAACATTGCATCCACAGGCTGATGGTCAGGCAAAGCATACCATTCAAACCTTAGAGAACATGTTGACAGCTTGCATGATCGATTTCAAGGGTAAATGGGATGATCACCTACCTCTCATAGAGTTCACCTATAATAACAACTTCCATTCCAATATTCAGATGGCCCATAATGAGGCATTATATGGGCGTAGATGTAGGTCTATGGTTGGTTGGTTTAAAGTAGGTGAAGCAGCCTTTATTGGGCCAAATTTGGTTCATGAGGTTATGAAGAAAGTTCAGCTCATCAATGATAGACTAAAGACAACTCAGAGTTAGCAGAAGTCCTATGCAGATGTGAGGAGAAGGGACTTAGCGTTTGAAATCGATGATTGGGTTTTCCTAAAAGTGTCACCTATGAAAGGTGTGATGAGATTTGGCAAGAAAGGTAATCTCACTCCCAGGTATGTAGGTCCTTACAGAATCCCAAAAAGGGTTGATAATGTGGCTTATGAGTTAGAGCTGCCAACAGAACTAGCAATGGTTCATCCAGTCTTTCACATTTCCTTGTTAAAGAATTGTGTGGGTGATCCGTCATCGATAGTACCTTTAGAGAGTGTGGCTATGAAGAATAGCCTCACCTATGAGGAGATTCCTGTTGAGATTCTTGACCATCAGGTTTGTAGGTTGAGAAATAAGGAAGTCACTTCAGTAAAGGTTTTGTGGAGGAGTCAGTCCGTAGAGGGAGCTACTTGGAAAGCAGAAGCAACCATGATGGACAAGTATCCTCACCTCTTTCCTTCCGATTCAATTTTAACTTGAGGTAATAGTTCCTCTCCAGTATCTCAGCTTACTCTTGTGTAATTCAGTATTAGTATCATGTTCCCTCAGTTATCATTGCATTCCAGCATATTTGCATGTTAATGGAACTCAGTTCAGTTAGATATCAATTTCTAGTATTCAGTTGGTAGGGATTTCAGCTCTTTCCTCCAAACTCAACTTGTTTAGACTTCATTGATGATGAATGACCCCAATGGGGGATATTGTAACACCTCAAAAATCAAAACTAAGATTGAACAATAGAGAAGGGAAAACTACGGAGGGGGTCCACGGGTCGTGAAGAGGACCACGACTCATCACCCTACTTGTGGTTATGCACCCAGAAAAAGGTGAAAGACCACGGACCATTAAACGGTCCGTGGAGCTCCACACAGGCTGTGAAGTGGCCCTGAAGGGTATACAGAACCACCATGGCAACTGTGAAGACCACGGACCACTAGACAGTTTGTGGAGCTTCACACGAGCCGTGAAGTGGCTCGTGAAAGAGGCTTGACAGACTTTGAGGTTTGGGAAAACTTTAAACGATCATATCTATCATCACAAAATAGTTTAGGTGGCCCACGACCTATCAAATTAAATGTTTTTGAGTCCTCTTTCTAACGCTACCAAGTTTTCCTAATTCCAAGCTCAGAGTAAAAATTTATGCTCATTTTAGTGAAGCCATGTCAGGTAGGGCATCTTCACGAGCAGTTAGACGAGCCTTGGTCATTATGACGACCCGTGAAGCCTGTCTTGAAGTCACTTCGGCAGCATTAAAGTCAAGGTCACATTTTTCTTTCCCCTATGCGTTTGGTACTTAAACTACAACGTTTTACTCAGTCTAAGCTTAGTAAATTAGTTGGTTTTTTCCCATTTCAGATATCCAGTGTTTTTAGCTTCCGCATAGTACATGATTTACTTAGTTATTTTTTCAGTATGCTTCTTATATGCCAGACTCGGGGTTAGCTTGGGGTCACTCGTGGTCCTAAATCCCGTGTTACGTCTAGCGGGTAGCCTCGGGGCGTGTCACCAACAACAATGTAAGGCTCTAAAATTCTCAAAGACAGATTGATACTCATATTGAATATCAATGTATTGATGGCTGTTGCTAGAGATGATTCATCTTTTTGGAGTATTTTTCACATTCACAAGAACATGAAGGCACTTTAGAGGTAACAACACCAATAGTTGAATATCTTTAAAGGGGTAGTAAGTTTCTAGAGGAATTCGAACATCCTAACTACTTAAAGAAAATTGTATTTCGATATCACAACTACCAAGAGAAAATTCACCAACAACAGCACCGCCGCTACCACCACCAACACCAACACCATCACCACTAATAAATTAATGAAACACACTTGAATGAATAGTATCCAATAAGTATGAGATTTGAACAAGTTGTTATGCCTATCTTCAGTAATGGTTGTAAGTGTTTCAGCAATATCTTTGATATATTTAGACACTGTTGAGATAGATATAACAACAGTATAAGATATACACAACAATTTTTTCGACTAGACACAATAACAAAATAATTTTCAACAATTATGAAAGTTACTGCAACAAGTTTGAATTTCTTGAGGCAGAAGTATTTTGTCAAAATAAATTTTACGAAAATATAAATATAGAATGATGCTTACCGAATCAGTAGGGTGCTTAAAAAGAATCATCAACGTCAATCACTTTATTTTGTTTTTCTATTTTTTGCATCAAGCTATCTAAAAATTATTGAATAAGTTTATTCTTGTGATAATTCTTTAAATTGAGTTCAAAGATGAAAAATAACTTCAAATGCCCAAGCCTATATAAAAAAAAATCACCAAATATCAAAATAATGAATAATGAACTCAATAATCATAAAATTAGAAAACATTAAATAAAATTTATAATGAAAGCCTATAAAAAGTCATAGAGATTGATGATTTTCACTGTTGGACTCAAATCCCTCAAGAAATATTCAATGGTGAGGTTGAAGCTTTCTTAGGCACCATGAATATGCACAAGATGTTTTGCAATCAATAGAGAGCTCAATCTAGTTAAAAGGAATTTTTTTGCCTGAATCACGTCCAAAAAAAAATTGTGCACAAACCAAGGTAAGCACAATAACTTTGTGTAACTTTTTTCAACATCATCAGATTTTAGAAGGGCAATCAAATTCTTCTCTTTGAAGCTCTTTCCAACCAATTCAAGCAATTTTCTATGTCTCTCAACAACCTTAAAATACTTGGATGACTTTTTTAACTGACAACATCAAGAGTAGTATGACATATTAAGAATGTGATAATGGCAAATTATTTCATGTCAAAACAAATAGGAATGCCACAATAGATGATCCAAAGTCCCTTTCTTTCACTAATAATTGTACGTCAAAGAAATTGATATACCAACTTCATATGAAATCGTGCATTTATTTTCTCGAACATATCTAGATACTTTTCAAATATACTAGATCGGAAGAATTATTTAAATTTTGATCCTTAAGGATCTTTCTAAAATCATTGGATAAAAATTCATTCCTGATTGAACAACATCATCAACTTTCAAATCGGGATGCTTATCCTTCGATGTATGCACATTGTAATATGAAAATTTAATAGAATTGATCACTAGATTTATTGAAGGACTTCCATGAGGACGCTCGACAGTAGAAGATGAAGGAACATACCTATCAAGAAGTTATTTTGTTCTTTGTTCACGCAACACAGATTCATCCGCAACATGGACAACCTCATCATCATCTTTGATAGTACGAAAATCTTTACCTTCAAAATTATTTTGGTGTTTTGATGTGCTTACCTATTTTGAAGAAGAATTAGCTCTATTAGCTACACATTCTTCTTCTTGTGAAGACCGCTTCCTTGTTGATTGGTGTTGGGCCTCAGAACCCTCATATGTATGTTTAGGGCTTTAGACTGCCGCACTATCTGTCATCGTGGCATGATAAAAAAATAATGTCAATTTATTAGTAGATGTTGCTTCTTCTTCTACTACATTTTTTTGAGCTTGTGAACAGATTCTTCTAGATTTTTTAGGAGTATTGCTCGAATTAATGTTTCTCTTCATTGGAGCCATTTTATCTACACACATACGATAAAACACAAATCATCAATTAATATAACTAATTCTTCAATAAAATACAAATAATGGATTAAATAAATACACAAATTAATATTTTTTTCAAACAAATGAGTGGATTGTTACAACAACTTAAGCAGTAACAACTTAAGTTGATGCAAACCAACTTAAGGTTGCAACTTAAGAAATTAAAACTGTAAAAGTTTAAGTTGCTGCTTCATCAACTACTTAACTTGCTGCAGTAAATCTCTTAGGTTGCAACACAAGAAACTTACTGCAGCAACTTAAATTGTTGTTTCATCAACTACTTAAGTTGTTGCAACACCTTAAAGTTGTAACTCAATATATTTACAGCAACTTAAACAATTGTTTAATCAACTACTTAAGTTGTTGCAACACCTTAAATTTTCAACATATGAGATTTCCTACTTCAATGTAAGCAAGTTAAGGTTGCAACTTAAAGAATTTATTACAACAACTTAATTAGTTGCTTCATAAACTACTTAAGTTGTTGCAACACCTTAAGATTGCAACTTAAGTAGTTGCTTCATCAACTACAACTAATTAACTTGTTGCAACATACTAAGGTTGCAACTCAAAGGATTTAATGTAACAACTTAAGTAGTTGCTTCATCAATTACTTAAGTTCCTGCAACAACTTAAGGTAGCGATTTAAGGCATTTGCTGAAGAAACTTAAGCAGTTGTTAAATCAAGAAGACTTGAAGAACTTGAGAGAGAAAGACGAGGAAGATGATGAGAATAGATGATTGAATTAAAGTGAGAGATGAAAGTGAAAAATATATTTAAATTGAGTCAACAGTTGGGAAGTCCAATAATGGAATGTGGTTAATTTTATAATTAATAAAATATTAGGAAGTTTTAAATATTACACTATAATTCCAATTAAATTTATTCTCAATTTAAATAAGGCTTTGACCTCGGCTGATCAAAGTTGTTACTATTTTTAATTTAAAGAGTTATTTGACACCCTTCCCTCAATTTTCTCAAAAAGAAACTTAGAATTGATACATGAAAGTTGTGTTATTTTTTAATTTTTCATAAATTTTCATTTGCTAGAGGTCAGGCAAGCAAAGAAGTAGCTACGCCTGAATCATTTGAGAATCCTAAAGAGCACATTCCATTGGAATCTTAAACATAGGGATGGCAATGGTGCGGATATGATGGAGGTACGTGACAAATTCGCATAAATCGGCAAAGACTACCCCGCCTCGTCCGCCCCACATAGAAAAATTATTTATTTATTCTCTGCTCCGCCCCGCAACCTGCCCCGCAAAGCTTTAACAATCTCTCGCTGCAAACAGTACCAATATTTGATTTTGACATTTGAAGTAGAATAATGTTATAATTTATTAAGTTTCCTATACTTTAGTTTCTTATATTTAATAACTAATAAAATTACTCGCGCTTCACGTGGAAATTTAATATCATGGAATTTATAAAATTATACTTAAAACCTATCAGTCATTAAAACTAAAACACTATATTATCTTACATACAAGATTACGTAGTAACAAACATTAAAAATGTAAAGAAAAAATAAAAATTAATACATCTTATCATTTATCCTTAATAACATAAGCAAAAATTAATGACTGTAAAAATATATATCAGCATCTGTAACATAACCAATGGTGTCAGTGAGCCACTCAACAGGAGCAAAGTGCACATATATTTAATTGTGAAGAAGAAGAAGAAGAAGAAGAGGATTCCCGCGCGAAGAAATGACAATTATTACATCTTATCATTTATTCTTAATAACATAAGCATAAATTAATGACTGTAAAAATACATACCAGGATCTGTAACATAAGTAATGATGTCAGTGAGCCACTTAACATGAGCAAAGTAAACAAATATTTAATTGTGAAGAAGAAGAAGAAGAGGTTCAGGATTTTTGTTGTTTTAAAATGAGAAGAAATCCCTCTATTTATAAACAACAAAGGGTAGTGTGAACAAATTGTGCCTTATCGGAAATGTTACAACTATTTGGAAAAGTTGCAATCCTTCAAAAATGTCACAACCTTTCAAAAAAGTCACAACCTTTCATAAAAATGACAACTCTTCATTAAAGTCACAACTTTTCATAAAAGTCGCAACTTTTCATGAAAAGGGAAGGCTAGTTTTGGAAATAAATAAATTAAAAAGGAATTTTGGTTTGTGGTGGTGCCACGTAGGCGGGTTTAAGGTTCTTTTATATATATATATATATATATGATCTATTAAGTTCTCATGGTCAGTTTAGAACATATATGTACATATATAAATAAAATTCGTTATGGGGAAATAAAAGAAAACCAAAGGTTTGATTATAACTCCATTTTGCTTCAATTAGATGTGCATATTTCCATATAAAACACTTAAAACACATCAACTTTTTAAAACACAATAACCTCAATTCTTGTCATTTAATAGATAATCAAGTAACTATATATGTAACTAAGTTTTAGATTTAAGGTGTGTTTGGTATTAAGGAAAACATTTTTTGGAAAATATTTTCCAATTTTCTCATGTTTGGTTGGCTAAAATGTTTTGGATAATGTTTTTCAAATCAACTCATTTTTCTCAAATTTAAAGAAAATGACTTCCCTTCAAAAATTAAGGAAAATATTTTCCAAAACTCTCCAACAACTTTAAATTACAATTTTTTTTTTGTTGAAAAATTAAATTTAAAACTTATTTTTAAATAATATTTTCAACTTCAATTTTTTATTATTTTAGCCCCCCCCCTCACTCGCCAACCCGCTACTCAACCCTCAACCCCCACCCTCAAAAAAAAAATTATAGTTTGTTTTTAAAAAATATTTCCAATTTTTATTTTTTCACCCCACCCACCCCTACCCTCGAATCCCCCCCCCCTAATCAGCCCCCCATCCCCACTCCCCTCCAAAAAAAAAATTAAATTTGTTTTTTTTAAAAATATTATCAATTTCAAATTTTATTTTTTCACCCCTCCCCCAAAAAAATTCAAGTTTATTTTTAAAAAGTATTTAAATTTCAAAATTTATTTTCTATTCTCTAGTAAAAATAAAAGATATTTTCTCAAAATATTTTTCACTACATTAAAAAATCTTTTCCGAAAAATATTTTCTACTCACCAACAAACATTAGAAAATAAGTCAAAAATCTACTTATTTTTCAGGAAAACATTTTCAATGGAAAACATTTCTTTCCTACCAAACACACCCTTAAAGACAACTTATAGTCACAAAGCCAATGTATTATGAACTCAACATCAATCACAACTTGAAGTCATAAGCTTCCTACAATTGATTCAATTTTTGTTTTGTCCAGTGCTACTTCTGGATCAAAAAGGAGTGATGGTCAGTGATGTTTCACCTCAACTTCATGCCATTGTTGGTAAACTTGCAATGCCCAAGACAAGGGGAAAAGATCCCTAGTTGTATCAGATTGTGAAGGTGTTATGGATGTACTGGTAAAAAGATCAATGCTTGAAGTCAAACCTAAGAAGAAAAGATTGTGGTTAAAGTATTAAGAACTGAAGAATTATTAAATAACAAGTCATTGAAAAGTTAATTACTATTTATCTCGTTCCATAACCAAGTACAAGCACACATCAAAGCTTCTAAAGTAGTAGGATGGAGTCTACTACGATGTGGACTAATCAATCTCCCACTATGGCTTGTATGAAGATGATTAAAAAGGGTCAGCAAAAAGAGGTTGTTTGCAAGGAGTGAGGCACTGAAAATAGTTGTAGATCTAGTTTATGTTTAAATCATGCTAAGTATATAGGTCATTCCAATGTTGATAGAATCAAAACCACATAATAGGGCTAGTGAATAATCAAATGTATGTTAAAAATAATTAATACTCCATCAGTTTAGAAAACTAAGTTGGCCAACACTCAGATTCACACAAAAATCACGTTCAAACAGATCAAAATTGGAGCTCTAACACCATAATCTACTGCACACCCTTACCAATTGCAACTTGATTTTGTAGAAGAAGATAAATCGATCACAGTTAAGAGTATTATTGAATATGGAGAGATGAAGAAAACTATGGCGCAAGAGAGAAACCCATCCTTCTGGCTTCTGCTATGGAGCTAACGTCATCTTGTCGCAATCAGCAACTTGCTAGAGACAAAGAGGGAACCCTAACCTACTGAATATGGAGAGATGAAAAATATCGTGGGCGAGAGAGAGACCCATCCTTCTAGCTTGTACTATGGAGTTGTCGTCGACTCATCATCACTCGTCTTGTCGCAATTAGCAACTCAGAGAGATAGAGAGGGAGCCCTAATTTCTATTTCTGTATAGGAGTTCAAAAGAAATTACCCCAACCCGCACCTGCCCCCACACAAAATTAAAGATTTTAGTTTAAACCCGTCCCGCACCCACCCCACATCCGCATTTATAAAAACCCGCCCCGTATTCGACCAAACCTGCCACTACACCCGCCCTGCCCCATTGTCATTCCTACTTAAACATCAGCATTATAGACTTAATTAACCTGTGTATCAGCACTCTAATATGCTATTTCCAAAGGATGGTGGTTTCCATGCGCAGTAGGCCGAGTCTTCTATGCATCAAAGTGCAAAGAAAATGTCTAATAATATATATTCTTGTACATGTTAACCTCTGTTTTCACCAGAATAAATTTAGAGGTTCTACAATGCTTTCTTGCATCTGCTCATGCACAGTCACAATCAACAAACTAACTGGAATAAGCACCAAATGTGGCGATCTTTCCATCATCAGCAAACTTTGAGGCGGGTGATATTACAACATCTGTTCCACGGCAAATTAAGGACCTCTGCAAGAATTAAAAGGACATGTTAGCTCTAGAATGAAGTTTCAACCAGAGGCAAAACAACCGAGACAGAAAGGGAAAACAAGAGGAACAGACAAGAAAATACAAGTTACAAATGGAAAATGTGACGGAAAACGAACAAAATGACCAAAAGGGGAAAGAAATTAACACGCAAACACACACACACAGAAACCTGTTTTAAACGATATAAAAACACTACGCTGGAAATCAGACAAGAAATAATGTGTCTAACATAAGCTGAATCAACCAATTGATTTATCTAATCATCTGACCTACATCATAAACTTCAAAATCGTAAATTTTCCTTTCCTTTTTAACATAACCAAGCAGGTAATAATAATTACTGGTTAGTGCTCAACCAGACCAAAAACATTGGTGAATCATCTTTTTAAACAAAGGCTATGTCTAACACTTAAACAACTTAAACTTTTAGATGAGATAGTCAAACATTTGAAGTATCAGAACTAGTTGAGGTTCTGGGTCAATGCCTCACTGCAACCCACTATCTAAAAGAATTGCCACGTGTTTGGCTCATCAAAAAAGAATCAAGCCCGCACATGAGGGGGCATGTCACGAGAATACTTGAGTAAATAAAAGAGTTCTCTCTCTAGTAGCTTAGCTTTTAGATGTGATCATCCTACACTTCAACAATAACTGTAGGAGCTAATGTCAAAAACACACTTGCTCTTTGGAATATTGATTGACTTATTTTAAGTGTTTTTGAGCCAAAATAACTTTTAAGCACCTTTTTTGTATTTGGATAAATTAAGAAAGTGCTTACAAGAACTTGATTAAAATGATAAAATTAAGTCATAAGCCATAAATTAGGATATCTACCTTATGACGTTTGATTAAAGTCAAAAGCCAATCCAAACAGGCTCTTAAACTATCACTTTTTCGCGAGTTTCATACATCAACGATCCATCGTCCCTTTTTCCTACTTAATTATCCCTCCCTTCATATTAAAACACACCTTGATGTTGAGCTACTAGTGCGTCTAGAACACACTCCATTTTAGTTTTTTAAAACGAGTGCCAAGTGGCACTCCACATGGCTAATTTTGTCCACCTAATCTAACTAGGATGTTTATTAGTAAATTTCATTAAATGGGTAAAAGTGCTCAACCTCGATTTTCCCCTTTAACCTTCAATTTTCAGCGTAAATTATTGTTTAGCTTTTGATTTTGGTAATAAAAAAAATCTAGGGTTCTATAAGATTCTAGGGTTGGGTAAATGTTAGGATACATTGCGGGATTGTATAAAATTCTAGGGTGCAGGGAGGAGAAAAAGAAAATTTGAGAAATGATGAAAAAATGAAGGGGGGAAGAGACCGATTAAAGAAAAGAGAAGATAGATTTTTTTAAATGAATTATTCAGCTCAATTAGTTGTTATACATGCAACCATGACCGATATTTATGGGTTTATAAGCTCCCACGGGCCTATTATCGAGTCATTTCAGATTTTTGGCCAACACAGCAATGAGGTGTGTATTACTACAAGAGGTGTGACCGTTTAGACAGGAAAAAGCAACAATGAATAGTAGAAGTATGAAACTAGCAAAAAAGTGATAGATCCTTTTTGTTTGAAAAAGATTTCCTCCCAAAAATATCACTGAAAAACACCAAGTATGGTTCTTTTGTGAAACTTGAAACACAGATGTTGCTGAGATGGATTTTAACAAGGTACACCCTCCTGAATCACTAGAACATGAGTAATACTAAAACAAGAGGGACAGTTATATTCAACTCAGCATCCATTATATGTTAAGGACAGAGAAGAAAGTGACCTCGATAAAAGTAGGAAACATCTTCTCACATCATAAACTTATTTTTCTTCTCTGCTGGCTTAAGAATTTGGAAAGAGCACATCAAGTTTTCATCAACACTCATCATAGCACCGGCATTGTCAAACTCTCCGCAGTAGTTGGGAGCTGAAAAAATGGTGACAAGCTGCCTCTCAGCAAAGAATTCATAACCATCCTCCACGACCTGCAAAAAAAGATGCAAATCAATTACCTCAGAGGAGAAGCACACAAGGACATACAAAACAGTGTTCCTTTACCTGATGGGCACGACAGACAAGGTCCAAGTCATGCTTTGACAAAAACTCAGAAACTTTATCAGGGCCAAAGGTGTATGAAACTCCCCTATCATTCATGCCCCACCCCTTTACATCTTTACCAGGATCCGACCAAAGTAAATCGCAAAGCAAACCAGTGTCTGGGATGGCAGTTGGACGTGGTAAGTTCCGAATCTGATCCAAACTAGAAAGATCAGGGGACAGACCCCCATGCATGCATAATATCTTCTCATCGATAAGTGCTGCTACAGGAAGACAATTAAAACAGTCTGTAAAGGACTTCCATAGTTTCACATTGAACCGGCGCTTACACTCATCATAGAATCCGTATATCCTATTTATAGAAGCACATTCATGGTTTCCTCTAAGCAAGAAAAAGTTCACAGGATACTTAATCTTATAGGCAAGCAAGAGGCATATTGTTTCCAAGCTCTGCTTCCCACGATCTACATAATCACCCAAAAATAAGTAGTTAGCCTTCGGAGGAAAACCACCATATTCAAAAAGCCTCAATAGATCACTGTACTGCCCATGAATGTCACCTGAAACGAAAAAAGAAACAATTACATGAGTAGGGAGGAAATGACAAAACTGAAGAGACTAAAGGGAAATAGGTAGCTTACCCTTGACTCTATTAAATAGATAAATCTGGTTTCAAGTCAGATTAGCACAACATTTTGTACTATTACTTCATTTGTGAGACTATCAATTTTACCTCCTCTCAAGTAGTTCAGTGAATTTAATATCACTAATTCTCATATCATATCAAACATTTTCACATACTTGCATACTAACTTCTGTTTTGATAATCCTGGTGTCTGGATCAGCATCAGCTTGCTTGCACCTCAACTAATACCGTGGGGTACTTGCTACCTCTCATTGACACAACAATACAAGTATGGATAACTCTATCCACTAAGGCTTGGAAGATGCAAGAAATAACCTAATGTATTTTTCCTCCACTGGAATTTGAAGCTAAGACCTCATGGTTCTCAACCCACTTCATGGACCATTAGGCCACACCTTGGGTGCTTGACCTTCTTTTGTTAAAAAAGGTGGTGAAAAGCATGCATTAAAATTTGTGTGGGCCATATTTACCAAATGTATGGAGCAAAAACTTCTAAACAAACAAATTTTCTACTGTCTTATAGATACTCTAGAGCTTGTAATAGAGACTCAGTGTCTTCTATGTACTTTTGCTTACACCAAAAAAGAAAAAGCAAAATACAACATAGTTTTATCTTCTGGATTGAGTTGCTTTTTCCCCTCAAAACATCTTAAATTCCTTTCCTTCCATATAATCCACCATATGCAGGCCGGGATCATGTTCCATGTTTTCTGAGCTGTTGAGCCTAGACTTCTGTACCAGCTAGAGAGCAACCCTTGTGTATCCATTGGCATTTTCCAACTTAAGGATATTAAATAGTTGGAAAGATGCCACATAATTGTGTAGTCACTCTGCAATGCATAAAAAGGTGACTATTCATTTCTGCAATTTTCCCACATAAATGACAGATAGAACAAAGTAGCACTCCCCTTCTCTTAAGCCTTCTTGTGTCAAACAAGCCTTCTTAGCTACTAATCAAGCAAAACATGCCACACTACATTGAATCTTGCCCTCCATATATGTTTCCAGGGCCACTGCTTAGTTAGAATAGTGGCATGATTCAGCATGTGATAAGATGTTCTAATGGAGAGAACTCCAGACTTATGCCCTAGCCGCCATATTCAGTCGAGACTTGGTTAGTTCCGGTGAACTGGTTTAGTGCGTTGTGAAATTCAGCAAACCTGTCAATCTCCCAATCAAATGATACCTTGAAACTTCAATTCCATCCCGTGTATTCCATACTTCACTAATAGTTGCCTTTTGTTGTTGATTTAAGGTGACAACATCATAAATAAAAACTTGAGTGTCATGTCCTAGGTCAGTTGTCTTTCGAGAAGGATATCTTTTGCCCATTTCCAACACTGACCTAATCTTGATTCTAGAAATTTGCATAGATATCCCGACATCAACACCATGAACAGTAGTCCTCTCTTTTGTCTTCCATGTGCTGTCTTCTCCACATTTTCCCATGATTACATTTGATCGGCAGCAAGAAATGCATGGTTTTAGCTATATTCCGCAGCATATTTTGTACGTGTTAGTGTGTTTGAGTTCCAATCTGTTCACTTTATCCCTAATTTTTGTATTTTCTTGTGTAGGACATGATTTTGAACACATGGAATGATATGAAGCTAAAAAGGATCAAATATGGCTTTGAAGTATGAATGAAGTCAAAGAAAACTAATTGGGATCATGTCCAGGGGCCGAGGACAGAGAGCATGCACCATTGGGACTAAAGACATTTTGACACTATTTTATGCCCCCAACCAGCGCATAGAAAGTCAAGCCTTGGGATGTGGTGGTGTCTTTTTGGGACTACCTGCATAAACTCATGTACTCTTGATGTTTCGTCTAGGCAATGCACATGGCCACACATACCACGACATAGCAACGTGTTTTTGGTCCTATCCAAGTCTGTTTGGTTTGGGAAAGGTGTTTTAGTCCTAAGGCGTGCCCACACATTATAGACACAATTTTGAAGGAAAATTAGACTAGTCAGAAGGAGAGAAACCAGAGGGAGTGATTCGAGATTCCACGAGGGGAAGAACAGCTTGAGCTACATCAATCCTAAGCTTTCTTTCATCTCCTCTTGGGGATCGTTTGGTACGTGGGGATATCCCAAGTTATGTTTGGAATTAGATTTATACTATGTTTGGTTGATGGTAAAAACTTATCCTGATTCCTGCCGAGAGAGGGTTTGGGAATTCTGCGAGGGGAGGAACGATTTGAGCTACATCAATCTTAAGCTTTTTCTAATGTGACCAAGAAAACCAGCGACTATCCAGCCTCTACAACTATTTCACGCATTAACATTCTAGTGTCATCCATCCTATTTGAGGAGCTTCCCACCTCCCTCTGATAAACCCAACCCCCCTACCCCTTTTTTTTGTCACCAACAAGGTCACTGAAGGAGACATTCTAACCCCATGCCCCATCGCTATAAATGAAACAATGTTCTGAAACTTATCGGCCATCCCGAAAGAGCTTTGACCCTTCCCCAGCCCATTCGGGCGGCGTTTTTACTCTTGATTAATACAATTGTTACCTTTCTCAAAAAGAGAAAAAGGAATGACAGATAACTCAATCATCAATACAATAGAGGTTGCATAGTATAAGTGGAACATAAATAAGAGCAAGTGAGAGCACCCTCAATAATATGTGTCACGCACTCCAGATACATTCTCACTCACATATAGAAATAGGAAAGTTACCTCTTCCTTGTCCTACAGGAGACATCGGGCCAACAAATGGTGTAAGCATTTTCTATCTTGTTTTTCTATATTGTAATTAAAACATGGAAAGTTAGCACATCTACATTCTATTACCTTTGCCGAAGAAGTAGCAGGGAGAGGAGATTAGACATGATATGACGCAACTTCAGCTTAATGAGAACATGACCTTAGAAAGGAGGTTATAGAGGAAACATATTAGGGTAGAAGGTTAGTTTTCTTTGAAACTGGTAACATGTGTATATATATTAGATCTGCACCATAACAGTGCTATCTACAATTACAAAAACCCAACCACGATTAGGACTGCAGCTTCATAAGGAACCTATCATATCAACTAGTGATTCAGTCTCCTGTACATAGTTTACTTCACACCAAAAATGAAACAAAAGAATACAAGTCATCTTGACTTTATGCACAGGATTGCTTTTGTCTTCGAAATTTTTTTTTTTTTTAAACTGGTAATGTTGTATTCCTCAGCATAAGGTATGCTGGAGACCTCCAAAAAGGTAGTATTAAGCTAAAACAAGAGACTAATTACAGTAATCCTAAAAGATCTACTGTAGTTCCTCCCTTTCCAAATTGTCCACCATTTACAAGCTGCGACAAGTTTCCACCACTTCTTTTGTCACTGCACCACCATTATAGTTCCAGCACTTCAATAAATCACAACTTGTTGCTGGCATAGACCATCTTAGTCTTACCAAGTTCAAAAAAAGTTGCCAGAATTGTCCAATTAGAGGACAATGTAGAAACGGATGGGTATTGTTTTCTCTGGCTGCACCACACATACAACATCTAGAGCATAGATGAAATCCTCTTCTTCTTAAGTTTTCTTGAGTGAGACATGATTCTCTTGCTACAAGACAAGAAAAATATAAGACTTTGTAAGGGGCATTAGTCTTCCAATGAACTTCCATGGCCACTGGTCAAATTGTGTATTTTGTCTAATCTGGTAGTTGTATGCATGCAGATTTGACAGTGTAGACTCCATCACTTCCAGATTCCCAGCACAACGTATCCTCAGATTCCTTGAAGACACGGAAAGATTCTAAGTCATGAACAAGTCCACGACTCTTCCCAATTCCCAATCATGTAATAATCTTCTAAAAGTGATATTCCACCCATGTACTCCTTTGGCTGATTCAAGTTTAATGTCTGGCAAACTAGCAATAGTGTAGAAATCAGGAACAAAACTTTTAAAGGACCATGTCCAAGCCAGTTGTCATGCCAAAAGAGAATGTTCCTCCCGTTGCCAATTTCGAACATCATATTTCCAGCCAAAGATGGCCAAAAGGATCTAATGGCTCTCCAAACTCCAACTCCTTTAGTTAGATAGTTAAGCGTATCTCACTTATTCTTCGTACTATTAGCAGTAATATTAGTCGTAGTATTACTTGTGTAGTTTCTTGTCCTTTTAAGTTTGGGTTAATATCTGTTGTATTTTGTACATCGATTATCGCTACATCTTGTTATGACTACTGTTAAGGAAGATTTGTCGGGCTGTTTATAGTATAATGTCATGACTTCTTCATTTCCATTATTTTCAATTGAACAAGCTCAACCTTGGGGGAAAAAGGTGGTAGGCTGATGTTGAACGTTATACTTCTTTGGGCTACTTTTTTCTCGAGTTATGCGTCTACCGAAAACAACCTCTCAACCTTTAAGATAGGGCTAAGATTTGTGTACACTTTACCCTCACAGACCCCACTTGGTGGGATTATACTGGGTATGTTGTTGTATATTCTATCTTTAGTTATGTATCATTTTTTGTGTGATTTTATTACTTTGCCTATCTTCAGGGACAGGACTAACATGAGTGTCATAGTAGGTTTCCAGTTTACCATATTCTGGTGCTAACAATAGATGCTTTTGGTGATTTTTCACAAGGTATCATTTGAATTGTACTTAAGAGCTAGAGAGTACAAGAACCAATCAACGTGCCCATTCAATATTACGAGAAACTATGGACGGTGCACACGCCAACTGAAAATTGTTGCAAAAGATGGTTACATGGGTTAACCAGCAGCAAAACAAAAGGATCCTACCCAATCTAGGTCGGCATCTACCTCCATTGATTATCCAATACCATCCACGGTGTTAACAATGATCAGACGGCATTGCTCAACACCAACTAACAGAGGCCAAAGCTTTCAATTGATATCCCCAATGATGGACTGGTGGTAGAGCAAAGCTAGTGTTGCTCATTTGGTATTCTACTTTCTAGTCTAGTATAAATATCACTCATTAGTTTTCTTGGGTTGAACATGAAAGTTGAACTTTTTTATTTATTGATATTGCAAAATGTAGTGAGACTTATATAATATTTGGTGGTACGTTAAACTCTGCTTTATTTTACATAATAACTGAGAATACTACAAATGAATCAAGTAGAGCAGATAACGAAGTAAAACAAAGAAAATTTGGATGGTTTAAAAAATCTAATTTTAGTTATATGCAATAGATTAACCGAGATATCAGCATGATATAATTTTTCTAAAACAACATTGACACCCCTTGTTTGATTGCAACTTTAACTAATGACTTCATATTTGAAGAATGGACTATAAGCAACATCTCTAATCTAACTGGAGGACTAACCCCTGCACAAACAAAAGCTACTTCAATGGGTCACTGCAAAAGCATTGAATAAAAAAGAGCTTAACGCTGAAGTTACCAAGTTCAAAAAAAAAAAAAAGATCTAACGCTGAAAGCAGTAAGAGTTAAAACTAGTATAAGTGGACTGCTAACCAAAACAAATGTGTAGCAACAGAGGAAACAAAATAAGCATGATACCATGATGACTGCCATAGTTAGTAGTGAACCAGATGCAGAAAGAGATGGTGAGCTGTTGACTAGAAAATCGTAACCTACCCTCTGATGAACCAAGGAAAGTAGTCAAATAAGGCGATCTAAAGTAAAAAGAGTAGATGTAAACAGTAACCACTTATGACAGTGGCAATGGATCACCCACCACAGGAAGGAACACTTAACGTAGATAGTGGATCTTCAATCGTGTTAAAAGAGTATTCTTTACTTGGATTGTCAGAGGTTCAAAATCCCTAGAAGAGGTCAACTTCAGGGGTGGTGGTTTTTCCTCAATGTAAACCATTATAATTTTGTTCCCACCCGTAATACACACTCAACATTCTAAAGATACAAGCCAGAATCAAACACATTATGCATCAGTATATTATTTTCTTGATACATCGTTTTGCATTAGTATGATCCAAGCAACTTGTCAAATTTGCACATATCACCAGAACTCTCTTATGAATCTTCTTTTACTTATAATATCTAGGGTGAATCAGACTCTGTAGGGATTCAAACACAACCACTGTTGTCTTAAAATTTCACCATGTTCATTAAGCTGGAGAACAAGAACTCTCATCCCCAGTTTTGCAACTACAACATAGGATATTTCAAGAAGCAAGTCATGGGTTGACAGTCTTGCAAACATCAAAATTTAGAAAAAGCACTAGGGCAGCGGCTATGTCACAAAAGGGCTTTGTGATTTGATTTCTTCACAACCAGAGCTCATTCCTTCAAACAAAAAACAGATTACCTAGAGGACAACCTTGCATGTCCTTTTTCCCTCTAAAGTTGACAGAATCAAAGAGCCTATAGAATCTAAACTAGCCATTAAAACAACTCGCAACCATGTAGCAAAAAGCAACAAAAATAGCAAACATGGGGTGATACAAAACTACCACAAAAGATAGAGAGAGCAAGAGTTAAAAGGAGAGTTCCCCTAGATAGGGTATATTACCGCAAATTTTGATGGGTGCTTCAAGTTCAAGGAGATTTGGCTGTTTAACGAAGATATCCCTAGAAGAAACACATAGTTGCTTGATTTCAGACTCGGAAAGCTGCACCAACTTGCCAGGCTTCGATAATCGGACTTCTAATAGCTTCTCAATAATCCTATCGACAGCTGCAGGGTCCATGACTCCCCCTGCTACCGTCCTTCAATCCCCCAACACCGATCCACACTGATTAACCCCTATTCTCGCTACTGTCAAAGGGAAACCAGGACTCAAAAATGCTTTTCTTATTTATTTTTCTTACTCTAATGTTGATGAATCAAAATTGACTAGTCGCCTCTAATATAAGGGTGTCAAACAACATTTCAAAAATGGAAAAGGTTATATTTGTCCTTGTACTCTTATAAAAGAGGGTTATATTTACCATTTGTCATACTTTTTTGGTATATACTAGTTTCACGGCACGTGTGTTGCACGTGTATATGTATATATTGTATACGATGTTGTAAAATAGAATTAATGTTACTAAATAAAAAAAAATTAGTAAATAATTATAGTTTAAAGGACATAGAACAAATGTTTTTAAATGATTAATACAAATTGTCAAAGAATTACTTGTATTTTGAGATCAAAATGACCAGATATCATTGAAACATTTCAAAATACATTCAAAATTTAAATATGGGGAAAAAGTGACATTTCTTTAGTAGTAGTATTTTTTACTTTACTAAATTTTGTAAGCAAATCTAACCAACAAAATTTTAAAAAAAATATCAATACAAAAAAATGTCACCAATAGTCTTTCCTCTTGAGGTTATGAACATAAATTATGGATACCATTTAAGTATAATTTGTCTCTTAAATATTCCCACTTGAAATTTAGTATGTGCATGACACTAATAAGGATTACCATAAATATTTCAATATTTTATCTTTATACACAATCTATCTTTTAATTGTTGTCTAATGAAAGTATCTAGTATCTTATAGAAGTATCGGAATATAAAATATTAAACTTTTTAAATAATAAAAATTAATAGATGAATAAAAGTTAAAGTATTGTTTATAGAATCTTTAATTTGATTTAAGATTATTTTATGATCAATCACTATTTTCTTATCTATTTTATATAGCTAGCAAGGAGTGTATCTTGTGACATACCATTCTCCCAAATTAAAATGAACACAAAATAACAGAAAATTCATACTTAAAAAATTTCATACTCAATATAAATATTTAAAAAAATATATGGAACGATACATAGCCAATGAAGAAGGAAGACGAAAATATATGATCATGATACATTCACTATAGTGTTCCATTTGATTAAAATCTCTTGCCACCACCACTTTACATTCTCCATTCATTTTTACTTACATATCTATTTAAAAAATTATTATCATGACTATATTATTATATTATAAGTAAAAGTGAAAATTTATTTTTGAAATAGTGGAATTAACATCAAAACTGATGATTCAATAGACTACATTGATGCCCGTTGTTTTAGCAAAATTAGAAAGAAACTCCTTCATTGGAAGTTAAAAAAATAATTTTAAAAATAAAACAAAGAAGAAATATCTTACCCAAATCATGTGATTATTTTCATATTTGTTTATTATTATTGTCTTTCCCACAACTTTTCGTCACTGTTAACTCATGAAAATCGTAAGAAAAATACGAGTGAATTTATGAATGATTTGCTACAATTTGTTCATCAACTTTTTCTTATGTGGTACCTCGAATTTTGTTGAACTTTGAACTTAATCAACTGTTGCAAATAACCTTGAAATTATTTAAGAAGAAGAATAGTAGAATTTTTATTTAAAAATCGTAGTTTAAAAGTGAGAGGAATCCCCTCTATTTATAGCTAACAAATAGTAGTATGAATAGGTGTTAATTGTGTCTTATCAGAAAAGTTACAATCTTTCGAAAAAGTCACTGCTCATCGGAAAAGTCACAACTCATCGGAAAAGGCACAACCCTTTGGAAAAGTCACAAGACTTTGAAAAAATCACAACCCTTCAGAAAAGTCACAACTCATCGAAAATGTCAAAAAAGTCACAACTCTTTGGAAAAGTCACAACTCTTTAATATGAAAGAGTATCTACTTTTAATATAATAAAATAATTAAATTAATAAATAAAATAGATTAAGTATTTTTAATTAGGGGTATTATAGTAATTTAACATTCAATTTAGGAGTTCATGCTTTTAAGGTAGTATAGATAGATAGATAGTTTTGCCCTTACGATCCAACTTTAGACACATATTTGCCCTTGTACAGTTAAGTATCATGTCACCATTTTCATCGGCCTACGTGGCACCTACATGGCTCCATGTGTATATATTTTTATTATAGTTAAAAATTTACTTTCTATTTAGTATTAAATCCGACCCAACTTTCACGACCCATTAGTCCTAATTTCAAATCACATTATATTGCATAAGAGTCATTCATATCTCGATTTAAAGAGAAAATCTAACAAAAGGTAAGACTTGTATCTTTAAATCATCTCTTTACCCTTTTGGTATCGTATTTGACTTGAATCTTTTCAAAATCTACATAAAAGTTTTTAAAATCGGTATATATCTTTTTTATTGCTATTAGGGTTCGTCGAATTTTAGTATTTATGAACTTAATAACTGTTAAAGTTCGCTATTTCTTCTATTTTTGATGTGTTTGTGGGTTCTATTTCTTCGCTCTAGGGTAGAAATAGGATTGTCGATTTCTGAAATTTATGCACCTTTTAGATAACTGTTATTTTATCCCTTTTTGGTTTAGAATTTGGAGATTAGTGGTTTAGATTTCACTAAATATAAATTAAAATGGAATTGTTGGCTGTAAGTGGGGTATCCATTCCTAATTGAATGACATAATGTGAATATTATAATGTTAGTGAGACTTTTTCCTTTTTCATGGTTTGTGGTCCTTAAATGTGTTACCAACTTGTGGTCACGTAAGTTCACATGTTTTGAACTTAAACTTTGAATTTGTGGCCACGTAAAACTTTGTTCACCATTTTGTGGTCACTTAAGTCCAATCTTTGGCATTTTTCTGAACACAAAGAGCACTTAAAACTCCGATGTTTATACAATGTGTGTAGGATAGATGAGATCTATTTGCCCATCCAACCTCTATTGATGCTTCAGGCTTCAACATCATTATAAAAGACTAGAAACATTATATGATTACATACTCGAAGGCAACAGGTTCTCCTAATATATTAGCTCTCACTATATTTACTACGACCCTTTCAAACATGATATAAGAGAATTCATCATATTAATAGGTTTTTAATTCAATTTTATTGAGTTCTATTTGGAGGAGTTCTCTTAAGCTGATAACTTTTGAACTTATATTGCATATTTGTTTTAGTTGAGTGTTTCTAACCAAACTGTTTGTTGAGCTTGATATAAATGAAATAGATGATGATCACCTAAGTTTCTCGGACTTTCCAAAAATATTACCACACCCGTATCAGAGCCTTCAAAAATACGTTGTTTTTGAAGGATGCGGCGCATTTCCGATGACATTTTGAAGTGACCAACCAACAGAGATGATCACTATACCATTTCACTGCTGCTAGTTACATATGTCTCTTTTTCTGTTTTGTTTTGTAGGATATTAAAGATGACCTTGGTGGACATAGTCTTCAATTATTGTGGAGAGTAGATTAAAAATCTAAATATCATGTATTCACATAAATTAATTGATACTTGGACAAGTTATGATCCTAACCTCATTTCCTGTATCGATATAGTAAATGAGTACACCAGTAAGTTTGGATATTTAGGTGTTCAACAACTTATTGTTTGTCACGACCCAAGGTAGCCCCTAGGCGTAACATGGCGTACAATACCCGAGAGTCTTCATACAAGCCACTTAGCTTTCATCATACAAGAAATCGAATAAAGAGATATAAAAGACAGATCAATATATCAAAGGTAATAGAGCATATCAAAAATCTAAACATCGTCTCAAAGTCATCTAGTACATAAGAATGAATTTGGGCAAAGCCCGTACATAATGTTCCAAAACTGAAAATAAGAAAAAACTGAAAACAATAAATGTCCGATCCTCGAAGTAAGAGGACTCACCCAAAGCTCGAAATCTCCTCAAAGAACTCTAGCCACCAAACTGGAAATTCTAACTGTCGGACCCTACATTTGAAGAAATATAGGCAAGAGTATGCGTTAGTACAAAATATGTACCAACTATGATATCCATGCATAAAACATTTGGAAACATACTTAAAAGAGATACCTTCATGAAATGCAATGACCAAGCTAAAACATGAGATAAAAAGTTAGAAAAAATGAGTCAGAAAACATGGTCAATGCACATAGTCATCATCTTAAACATGTATAAGATACTTCCTTGAAGTAACCTTAGTTCATTATAACTTGCTTGTGTGAAGTAGCCTTAAACGACATATAAGACCATCAGAGCTATTATTATGGAATTCAGTGTCTCTCACACCAAAAACAGTTGTCCTACTTGCCAAAGTAAGGACCATGAACTTCTAGCTTTATGTAGATCCACTAGCTAATGTCTATCTAGTCAGTCCTATGTTGACACATAGTTTATGGGACATGGGTAATCGCCACTTGTCCACTCGGTACTAAGCTTAACTTCCATGGAATAGTTCTTAATCATATTCATCTTAGCTCTTGAAGGAACATGGGTAATCGCCTCTTGTCCTTACATCATGTGCCATGGGTAATCTTCTCTTGTCTGTCAATAGAAAGCATGGGTAATCGCCTCTTGCCTCAACATTAGAATAGTTACTACACATTGGTTCATTTTAGGTGACAAGAGAACCCTTATTATGTGGGAAAACCTTTCAGAATCTTGCTTTCATGTGTATATAAGAAATCCTTTCAACAACACAACAACAACATCACCATTGGTACTTCACTCTCAAAGCATCTTTAAAACATTTACATCAATTTTATAAGAATATGTTTAATTTCATAATTTAAAACCCACATTACATCATCATAACCTGCAAAATATGGGAATTACATGGGTTCATTGGGGATCATCATAAAAACATGAGATTAACTCAATTCATGCATAAGAGATCATAAATCAATCAATTAAATAAAAAATCAAGAGAACCCACAACATAGAAGAAAACCCTAACTCAATTGGGGATTTCTAACTTTGAAAATTGGAGAATTTGGGGACTTCATGGATGAAAACTATCATACCTCTATGCCAATTTCTTAACTTCAAAGGGGGAGTTGGAAACTTGACTTGTAACCCTAGGTTGATCCCTTCTTCTTCAAGCTTTCTAGAGAGAGAAATATTTTGAGAGGAACACATGTTCTTCTTTTAGGAATTTGAGATAATGATTAAAATTGGGGAAATTGGGGGTTAAAAACACTTATATAGGACTTCTAGGTAAGGGAAAAATGACATACTATTAGGATAGAATAATTTGGAAAAGGCCCAAAAGACCCTGACTTAAAACTGAGGCGACCCCTTTCACGTGAGCCACCACGGCTCGTTTAAGGGACCATGAGTCGTCTTGGCCATCGTGGTTCTTGGACCAGTGGCTAGAAAAGACCCCTTATTGCCCTGGCCCTCTTCACGACCATCTTCATTGGTTGTTTACCCCTTCACGACCCGTCTAGGGGTTCGTAGGAAGAGGTTGGCTTTGGGGTGGGGTCTGCCTCCCGTACACGGGCAACATGACGCCCCGTTTGACTCCCCACATGCCGTTTAAGTCCCTCGTGGGAGGGGTGCCTGCCCAGCATGCCTTGGAGGACTTGCCACGGGCCTCCACACGGACCGTGGTCCCCTTCACGACCCATCTGGGCTTCGTGGAGGGTCCCTGGTCCAGGTGTTGGCCTGTGAGTCCTTCCCCATAACCCCTTTTTGGTCTTTCTCGAATTTGGGGTGTTACATTATCTCCCCCTTGGGGTCATTCATTCTCGAATGAGATTCAAGATATTACATGAAGGAAAAAGAACTCAAATCTAGCAGCCCAACATAAATGCAATCACATAAATGCACATATCCGAGGAGGAAACATCAACTACAAGCTAAAACATGTTCGAAACATCATATCGTGAAGTCTATATGCAATTCATACTCAAATTCATATAAACATGTATAAATCAATCAAGTTGACTCATTTTCTCAAAACTTAAGCTTTTTCATGAGCATGCATAAACTAGGAAATCATGGGAATATCTAAGACACATGACACCAAAAGAGTAAACCATGAGGAACTCAATACCTCAAGCTAGAGTAGGGGTAGAAGGAAAGAGATGAGGATAACGGGACATCATATCGGGCTCGGCCTCCCAAGTAGCACCCTCAACTAACTGATTCATTCACAACACTTTCACGGAAGCAACTTCTTTATTTCTCAACTTCTTGACTTGTCGGTCTAAAATCTCAATCGGAACTTCCTCATAAGAAAGATTCTCCTTACTCCCAAATATTCTAAGGGGACTATAGTTGTTGGATCGCCAACACATTTCTTCAACAAGGAGACACGGAAAACTGGATGCACTGATGCCAATTCAATGGGAAATTCAAGCTCAAAAGCAACCCTACCAATACGCCTCAAAATCTGGTATGTGCCTACATATCGAGGACTAAGCTTTCCTTTCTTTCCAAATCTCATTACACCCTTCATGGGTGAATTTTTTAAATAGACCCAATCACTTACATCAATCTCAAGATCTCTTCTTTAACATCGGCATAGGACTTTTGTCGACATTGAGCCGTTTTCAACCCTTCTCTAATAAGTTGAACTTTCTCTATAGCCTTATGTACTAACTCTGGGACTATGAACACGACTTCACCTACTTTCAACCAACCTATAGGAGATCTACACCTCCTACCATATAATGCTTCAAATGGGGCCATACCAATACTTGATTTATATTTATTGTTATATACAAACTCAACCAAAGGCAAATGATCATCCCAATTACCTTTGAAGTCAAATACACATGCTCTCAACATATCCTCCAAAGTTTGGATTGTCACGACCCAAGCCTAGGGCCTAGACGTGACATGGCGAATGAGGAACCCCAAACGAGCCTCTCAACTTGTCATCACACTTCATCGGTCGCGGAAGTACATTCAACATTTATTTAATGGGAAATAGGGACTAAGGGCAAACCATTTCAAAATGACATCATAG
>JAJOOO010007128.1:0-31673 GCA_029582685.1 Solanum piurae | reverse complement strand
TTGGGGTGTGATTTAGCAAATATGTGTTGATATTATTGTTGGGTCTTGCTTGGTGATAGGTTAGATGTATTTTAATGGTGATTTCACCTAGTGGTTGTTGTTTAATTTAATGGGTTTGTAGTTGCAAATACAAAGCCGCCCATGTGTTTTCGGCTTGCCTGAGAGGGAGGTCGCGAAACCAAAACCACTAGACTGATGGCCTAAGGAGTGGGTCGACATGAGTTTCAGCCCGAGAGGGTGAGCCCTAGTCCCATATCCTAACACTCAGCTTGAGAGAGTGAGTGGGGTAAGGCGTAGGCTGGTCTTCATGCGGCAAATGGGTGTCCGAGAAGAACACATTTGAAACGGGCTAAGTTGCCCGAGAGGGAACTTATTTCCATCTAAAGCTTAGGCTAGTCACTATTATCTTGCAAATTTCCTATCGAAAGCATGTACCCAACCATTTATTTCTACTTGTATTGCGGTCACACCCCAAGAACTCTTCCCCATACTTGATTTTCTTGTTATTTTTGTTATTTTTACTTACTTGTGACAAAACCCCCAAATTGATATTTGACACTTTTGTGTCCCCTTCGATTTACAATGTTTTTAATCGTTAATGTCTTTAGCTACGACTAGTTAGAACTAGATTTTATTTTTCTATTAATTCTCAAGACCTCTCCCTTGGGACACGACCCCAACCCTTGGTTGGGTTACTATATTATCGACAATCTTAGACACTCGAACAGTATTTAGTGTCGTTGGTCACGATAAGAATCAGTCACAAATGAAAAAAAGGAGCTTGTTTTATGAGACTGATAACCGGATGGCGAGTATGCATGGATTACCGGAAATTGAACTCATGGACTGAAAAACATCACTTCCCAAGGCCCTTTATGGATCAAATGCTTGATCAAATTTCAGAAAGATGATGGTATTGCTTTTTGGATGGGTACTCCAGATAAAATCAAATCTCTATTGCTCCGGAAGACCAAGAGAAAACCACATTCACTTGTCCGTATGGGACTTTTGCCTTCAAAAAAATGTCGTTCAGGCTATGTAATGCTCCAGCAACATTTCAACGTTGCATGTTATATATTTTTTCTGATATGGTAGAAGATTCAATGGATGACTTCTCAGTTGTGGGTGATACCTTTGAAGCATGCTTGGCACACTTGGGGCATGTCCTTCAGAGATGTGTGGAGACTAATTTGGTCCTAAATTGGGATAAATGCCACTTCATGGTTAGGGAAGGCATAGTTCTTGGTCACAATGTATCACAAAAAGGGCTGGAAGTTGATAAAGCAAAATTAAAGTCATAGAGAAGTTACCACCACTGATCTTGGTGAAAAGCATTCGAAGTTTCTTGGGGCATGCTGATTTTTATCGGAGGTTCATCAAAGACTTTTAAAAAATTGGACTTTCTTTGTGCAAACTTTTGGAGAAGGAAGTAAAATTCAATTTTGATGATGCTTGCATGATAGCCTTTAAATGTTTGAAAGAGAAATTGATTTCCACTCCGATTATCATTAGTCCCGATTGGTCATCACCCTTCGAAGTGATGTGTGATGCAAGCGGTACATCACTAGGTGTTGTGTTGGGGCAAAAATGCAATAAGTTATTTCATCCCATTTACTACGCAAGCAAAACTCTGAATGGTGCTCAGCGTAACTATACAGTTACGGAGCAAGAATTACTTGCGGTCGTATATGAATTTGAGAAATTTAGAGCATACTTTCTAGCTACCAAAGTGGTAATTCATACAGATCATGTTGCTCTGCGATATTTGATGGCAAAGAAAGATGCCAAGCCAAGATTAATAAGGTGGGTGCTGTTGTTGCAAGAATTTGACTTTGAAGTCAAAGACAGAAGAGGTTGTGAAAATTAGGTGGCTGTCCACCTATCAAGGTTAGAAGTCAAGGAAAATGATGAGTTAGAGGTCGACATAAATGATGCCTTTCCCGATGAACATGTATTCACGGTAAATCTACAACGAACTCCTTAGTATGCTGATTTTGCTAACTATGTAGTGTGTGGATTGATACCGGAGGAAATGAACTTCTATCAAAAAGAGGTTTTTGTTTGATGTCAAGAAATACTTTTGGGATGAACCATACTTATTCAGAGAATGTGCATATCATATCATTAGGATATGTGTGCCGAAGGAGGAATTCAGCGAAATTCTCCATGCTTCACCGGTTGGTGACCAATATAGTGGGGTGTGTACGACTGGGGTTCGTACAACTACTAAAATTCTTCAAAGTGGTTGCTACTAGCCATCCCTTTACAAAGATGCTCATGATTTTGTTAACAAGTGCACTCAATGTAAAAAAATAAGGTGGAGTGTCCAGAAGACATGAGCTGCCCCTCAAGCCTATTTTGGAGGTTGAGCTATTTGATGTTTGGGGAGTAGATTTCATGGGTCCATTTGTGAGTTCGTTTGGTAATAAGTACATTTTGGTGGTAGTAGATTATGTTTCTAAATGGGTAGAAGTTGTGTCACTACCAAACAATGAAGGCAGAATTTTTGTTCAGTTCCTAAAACGCTACATCTTTGCTAGGTTCGGCACTCCTTAGGCTATTATTAGTGATGGTGGATCCCATTTTTGCAATAGGCTTTTTGCATCCGCATTGAGAAAATATGGGGTGAGACATAAAGTAGCAACACCTTATCATCCTCAAACGAGTGGCCAAGTGGATGTTTCGAATCGGGAGATGAAGAGTATCTTGGCTAAGACCGTAAATGCAAATAGGACTGATTGGTCTAGAAAGTTAGATGATGCTCTGTGTGCATATCGCACCGCCTACAAGACACCAATCGGTATGTCTCCATATCAGCTAGTCTTTGGGAAATCTTGTCATTTACCAGTTGAACTAGAACACAAAGTATTATGGGCATTAAAGGCTCTGAATATGGACTGGGCAAAAACCTCAAAAGGAAGAGTAGATCAACTCAATGAATTGGATGAATTCAGGTTTAGGACCTATGGAAGTTCAACACTCTACAAGGAAAAGATCAAGAAGTGGCATGATTTTAAAATCCTTAGGAGGGAATTCCGAGTTGGGGACTGGGTGTTGCTGTATAATTCTCGACTAAGAGTCTTTTTGGGAAAGCTCAAATCCAAATGGTCAGGCCAATTTAGAGTAGCACGGGTGTTCACTAATGGAGCCATTGAAGTCGAAGGTAAAGAAGTCCCTACCTTCAAAGTAAATGGTCAACGCTGGAATTTATATTTTGGAGAATGCCATGAAATATTTGTGATTGAAGTGGTGTATTTGGATGATGCTTGAGAGAATTTCCACGTCGTGCGACGACGTTAAATAAGGCGCTTCTTGGGAGGCAACCCAAGTGTTAGTGTTTTGAATAATATGTGTTGAATGTGCAGGTGTAGGCAATTTGACACTATACCTCTTTTGTGACCAACCTTGTGAGATTTGTGAACCTTGTTTGAACCCCTTTGAGCCTTATCCTTTTCTTGGAAGAAACTTGAACAAATATGACCCCTCTTGATCCATTCACCCATAACTCTCATGAAGTGTGGTTTTTGAATAACCAACTTAGGACAAAAGCCTAAGTTGGGGTGTGGTGAAAAGAGAAGGAAATTCAAGAAGTTTGACAAATTCCCCTTTGAGCAATGGTCTTCAAAAAGATGAAACTCATCCATGTAAAAAGTGTGGTTTTTGAATAACCAACTTAGGCCAAAAGCCTAAGTTGGGAGTGGTGAAAAGAGAAGGTAATTCAAGAATGTGACCAATTTCCCTTTGAACAATGGTTTTGAAAAATATGAAACCCCTCCATGTAAAAAAAAGAAAAGAAGAAAACAAAAGAAAAAGAATAAAAAAGTTGTGAAATAAAGTGATGAAAATTACAAAAGAAATAGGGTATCCGGGAGTCCATATGAAAGTGAATAATGGGGTAAATAATGAGCATGATAAAAAAGGTTGAAGAAGAGGTATACAGATGCTTTCCGAAACTATAAATTGTTGAGAAATTGTGAGTGAGTATGGAATCATCTTTGTTGTGAGGGCGTTTGAGTACCTTTGTTGAGCTTGAACTTGCATTTGAAGCAAACATTGTAAACTTGAGCATCTTTGATAATGGTGAGTCACAATTTGAATCTTTGAGTGCACAATTGATCCTTGCATGAGTAAGTTGAGTCTTGTTGTGTGCATTCATGTTGAAGTCTTATATAGCACTATTTGAGACATCCGTATTGCACTGCTGAACTTGAGTTTTACTTAAGGACAAGCAAAAGTTTAAGTTGGGGTTGGAGGTGTTGATGAGTCTGAGATTTGGACTCATTTGAAGCTTTGTAAACATAGATTTAGTGTCCTCAAATGCTTAATTTGTGCCATAAATTGATGTTCAATCCGTAATTTTTAGGTATATGAGTTGAGGAACAAAGAAAGGACGCTAATAAGCAAAAAGGACAACACAAGCTGAAAAAGAGGGAGAAAAACAAGTTTGACGATCTCCATGAGATTTTGGCAAATCGCCAAGTTACCCCTGAACCGCCTAAATTTACAGAACACTGATCCTGAAACAGGAAAAACTTAGGCAGACTTCATTCCCTATCGGTGAAGGAAGATCATGTCGCCGAACGTACTGGTCAAGACCAAGGTGAACTTGAATTGGCGAGCTAAAAGACTAAATGGCGCATCGCAGAAATGGTCGGCGATCTCGATCTAGATCGCCTAAAGTTACAGTGTTTGAACGAGGAAAATGTGAAGAAAGAAGGAGATGGACAAGGACGATCAGCGAGTCGCCGACTGGTTGGCGAAGCCCGACTTTCCTCGCTGATTGATCCCGAAAAGCCACATCTTAGATCAGTATAAATTGATTTTTGAGAGAGACAGAGAAAACATTAAGTCATTTTTGGAACAAAAGAGATAGAGCAAAAACATTATTTTCATTGATTTTAAAGAATTTGGGCAACAAATTTCAATTGGGTTTTGTAATAGAAGATATTTTACTTTTCTCAGAACTTTGATTTTCAATACCCAGCTATGGAGCATGTTATAGGTATTGAATTTCTTCCTTTTATGATGATTAGATAAAACCCTAATCTTGGGGATTTGACAATGTGACTAACTGCTAAGTTTGGTGATTTCACATATCATGACACATCATCCAATACTAAGTGCCGACGATCATGAGTAGTAGTATAACCCAACTAAGTGAGTTGGGGTCGAGTCCCAAGGGAGTGGTTCGTAATCGAGAATCAATAGGCAAGTAAGAATATGCCAAGTCAATCATAGTAAAATCATTTACGAATAAAAGAATAATTCAAGTTTGGGGTGACACAAGTGTCAAATATCAAGGGGGTTTGTTTGTACTATAAACTAAAACAGTAAATAACATGAAAATATGAATATGGAGACGGGATTCTTGGGATGTGATAGGATTATGGACTAAGGTAAACAACCAGGTAATTGTAATTAATAGTAAACAACTGTAAATCGGTGAATAAGCTAGACTTTAGTGGAGGTAAACTTTCTCTCGAACAATTTACCCCAAATCAAATTGGTTTCTCTCGAACACCAATAAGCGGCAATGAAGCACAACCTTCACTTTAGTCCATTCACTCTCTCGAGCTTAATGTGTGGAAAAAAAACTCCCTAAGAATAAAAACTGAACTAGTATTTATAGTTTTCAAAAAATGTGCTCCGAAGGATCTTTCGGCGACGTTAGTAGGAATCGCCGATGCATTCGGTGATCCGCCCTTTGGTTTACTTCGTCGCCTTTCATCAGTTGTCTTCAGTATCTTTGTGTCCTGGATAGTAGGGCGATGTAGCACTGCTTCACGGAGTCTTTCGGCGATTCGCCGACTGCTCCTTTTCGCCGTTGATTTTCTCTTTTCCTTCAAGGCTCAGCACCGTAGAGCAAAAAACAGATATACGATCTGTTGGCAATTCGCCGAATGGGTTCGGCGGTTTACAGATCTTCGTTTCTTTGTTCTTTTTGCTCCTTAGTGTCCATGCTTTGCCTCAAACTTCAAATACCTGAAACTTAAAGGTTTTCATCAGATATCGGGATAAAATAAGCATTTGAGGACACAATTTCTATTAGAATATAGCCCTATATGAGTCCAATTTGTGGACTCATCAACACCCCCAACTTAAACTTTTGCTTGTCCTCAAGCAAACTCAAGTTCAGTTGTTCAAAAAGGGTGTCTCGAACAGTGCTACACAAGACTTAATCATGAATGCACACAAAAAGACTCAATTTACTTATGCAAAGATGAAATGTGTACCCAATTATTCAGGTTGTGACACACCAATACCAAAAATCTCATGCTTACAATACTTGCTTCAAATGCAAGTTCAAGCTCAACCAAAGTGTTCAAATGCCCTTACACAAGGAATGATTCCATATTCACACACAATGGTTAGCAATTTAAAATTCTCGCAATCAAATGCAACGCTCACACTCACAAAGAAGAACACAGTACATGCTTTCACCCATAGGTTTGCCCGTATTTTCCAATCAACATTTGTTTCAGCTTACTCAAGATCAAAAATGTATTTTCAAGGCTTGTAATGGGGCTGAGTGCAAAGGTATGGTCATTTAGGCTTAGTGATTTTTAACCTCATGAAATGTGGTGCTCACAACAATTCCTTCCTTTTTCCTTCATCATTTTCTTTAGTGCTCATAAGTCATCATATTATTCACTTTCTCATAGTGTGTTGGAAATCCCCTTTCTTTTGCATTTTGTTCTGCAACTTTCTTTTCCATTCTTTTCTTTTCTTTTTCTCTTTTTTATATATATATGGAGGGATTCCATTTTTCTCAACACCATGGGTTAACGGAGACTTTCCTTGCACTTCTTGACTTTTCCTCTTCTTCTCACCACACCCCCAACTTAGGCTTTTGGCCTAAGTTGGATATTCAATTAACCACAAATCAAGAGGATTATAGGTAATGGATTAAGAAAGGTTTAGTTTTCATTAAGTTCCTTCCAAAGAAGGGTAAGGCTCAAGGGGTGTTCAAAAGCGGTTCACACACTCACAAGGTAAGTCACAAAAAGGTATATGTCAAATTGGCTCACACTCGTAGAAGTTGCCTAAGATCATATCAAGAGACAGCATCACTCGGTTGACCGGACCAATGGGGAAAATTCTAGGATCTATCATGCATGGTTCAAAGTAAGCTCATCACACTAGGAATTGACACTACAGTCAAACAATACTCTACACTTTCTCTAGTGTGCAATGATCATCACAAGAGACTCAATTCAATACTAGGCTAGTCATAACGAGATGCAAAGAGTTCACATATTGTCTATGCAATTTCATTTGGCCTCATCGTAGCAGTGCATTCATGTTCGTTCGATCGAGAACACTATTCAAGTCATCGGTATTGATCAAAACTGAGACTTAAATTTTGCAAAAGAACAGCCACATTCAACACACGAGAGGTGGCAAAATTTTTTGGACGGGTTAAAATCATTTTGAAATTAAATAAATAAAAGGAGCCATAAGCTCAATCATCCACAGAAACAGATGAAACAGAATTTAAAGCAAATCAACCCAAATATATACACAAAACTAAACTATCAACACAAAAGGTGTGGGCTTCACCCCACCACAAAAAAAAATATTTGTCCTCAAATGCAACTAAAGGTATCCAAAAGTAAAAGTATAATAAGACAAAGAGGGAGGTAAAGAAAGGTCATGTATATGCAGTCTCTCTCTCTGTCGGGGTCTCAGTAGCTAGTGTAGCAGTTTGTATATGGGCATCAGTGCCCGGAGTAGCCTCAGACGAAATAGCAGTGACAGATCTACTAGGAGTTGTTGTGGACATCTCAGTCGACAATGTCTGGATCACCGGCTGCACAACTGTCCCGATAAGATCTGGCAAGTCTCTGAATATGCCCTCATCTCTTCTCTCCTGTGTCTCCTTAGCATGCACTGATATCAACTCCTCATCAGTCTCTGCATCCGACTCTTCATGTGATGCGCCATCCCCCAGCACATCTCCGATGGTCTCAGGAGCATCCTCATCATCTGTCCCCTGCATCAGTGCAGTGAAGTCAGTATCCTTCGAATAGGTTACGTCCCTCTTTAACTCTGCTATTTCTGCTTTTAATGCTGAAACCTCGGGTGTCTCCCCCTGTCTTCTCTCACAAGCAAGATGGCACTGAAAATCATCCCCCTGGCAGTCAGATCATCAACAGTAGTCCTAAGGGGGATCAGTGCAGTCAAGATGGCACTGTAAATCATCCCTGAGATGGATCTCTCCAATCGCGTTGCCCTCATATCCACTGAATAGGCCAACTGCCCCATCTTCAGGATCATGATATGAGTAATCCTGGCAGGCTGCGAGGAAGAGGAGGCACCTGGAGTCTATGAAGGAGAAGAAGGAGTGGGTATACCTGAAAGCTCCAAAACTAGAGTAGATGAAGGTGCCTCTGCTGGTAATGAGCCAACATCGACCTCTGGAGAAGTATCTAGTGGAGCTGCTCTCCTCCTGTCAACCTCCTCTCGTGTAAACTCAGCCTATATACGCCGTATATTGGTGGAGGAAGATGGGGTGACCTCTATATCGCTAGCAGGATCCTGGGGTACTCCGGCATGCCGGAATAACTCAGTGATCAGAACAACAAATGATAAATACGTCTGCGTCTGTTTGGCTCTCATAGCCATCTCCTGTGAAACTAGCAGTCCCAAGTCAATGCGCCTCCTGGCCATGATTGAACCAAGGCAAGCCGCCTTAGGATGACGCAGAATGGACTCGTTCTGGGATGGCATGATAGTGCTGCTGATGAAGCCAAACCAGTACTGGGAGGCAATGTTCATGTCCCTCTTCTCAATCAGAGCTCATGTCTCCATCCACCTCGGGGTGGTGTTAGAGATCATCGGAGCTAACCAACCTTTCAAATCATCCAGGGACGGAACAATAGGCAAATCCTAGTACGGCAGTACCGAGTGTAGCGGTCGACCCAATACAACATTAATATGCTCGATGTGACACTCCACCTCCGTACCTCTAACTATAACCGACTTCACCGATTGGAACTCACTAGCCTTTTTCTTATTCTTCGGGACCAACTCTCCATAGGCTAAGTAGAATTCCTGGACCCAGGAAGGAAGGTAAGGGCCGTGAACTTCTCGAACCCATGATACTTGAGCGTGTCAAGCACCTCAGCATGCTTACCTTCCAAACCCTCCACAGATAGTTATTTTTTTTGTAGAATAGTTCGTAAACCATCGCCTTTCAATCTGTTCAGCAATCTGCGTGGAGGTGGAGCTACAAGGAGTTCAGGGGCCACTGGTGGTCCTGGAGCTGGCACTGATTCAGTAGTCGGGGGAGTGGCAGCTAAAGGAGTTCTGGTAGATGTGGGCTGAGTTCTAGCCCTGAGTTCATTCCTTCGATTCATCAAAGGTTGCTCATCCTCCGGCTCAAAAAAATCTAGTTCAACATTTATACCCTTCCTAGCTATGTGCTTTTTTCGTTTGCCTTTTTCTCCCGGTTGGAGGTCATCCCTTTTTCTCTTTGGAGGATTTGATCCTCCTTCATTGATTGCAATGCCTTTAGTCTTCTTCTGTGGTTGCTTAGTTAAATTGGTGCATACCATATCTTCAAAAGATCGAGAAAAAATAAGAAAACAACTTAAACTCAGACATAGCGACTCTCTCTGCAGATAGACTTGCCGAACCACTTCGGTGAACTAAATTGGGCTCGCCGATGGGTTGGGTACACAATTAAGGGAAGTCGGCAATAAGAGATTCTTTTTGGTGAGCAAGGGTTTGTCCGCCGAAAGTTACAGTGCATAAGGTTCTCAAGGGTAGCGTACAGAGGGCGATCAAGAGTACTTTCAGTGAGTCGCCGAGTGCATTCGGCGACCCATGGCTTCTTGCCGAAAGTTACAGTCTCAAACATCCAATTAGACATGATGGCGAAATGGAGACATTGGGAGAAACGTTGAACGATTCGGCGAGCTCGACCTAGCTCGCCAAATGGCCCAACGTGCCCATTTTCATTCCATCTTCTCGAATTCAATCCTGCAAACCCCGAAAGAAAAATCAAAGCATGCACTAACAAAATTCAACCAAGACCCGTACTACCCATCACGCCGGGATACTTAGATTTCTCTTGAATTTGCTTTGGCTATTTGACGTTATTTTCTCTTAAGAGCGGTGTCACCCGCTCTATCATTGAGCAAATTTTCGACATTTAGCACAAACGTGGGCTACTCAGACTTCACCCAATCAATCTAACGACACACCATCACGACCCAACTCATTAAAAAGCACAAAGATTACTAGCATTTGACAGTCAAGCTGTACGAGCAAGATTTTTTTCAAATTAAAATAGGAAATTAAAGATTCTAATCCTACCAGAGAGGCCAAGGACACATCAATACGATACTATTATTGCAAAAGAGTTCAAAATTTTCAATAATAAACTCGGGGTTCTAGGACTAACCTTTAATGCCGATCGAAATAAAATTGAAATGCTAGGCAGCAAAGAAATCCTAGTTCGGAGCACCAATCAACAACTAAAATACTAATGGAAAGCAAGAATATTGAAATTTCTACCTTGGTGTGAGAATGTGAAGTTTAAAAGCGAGGGAAAATGAAGAAGTTCAAATTCTAGGACTTTTGGCCAATATAAACCGCCCAGTTCTCATCCACTCAGCGATGTTAATATAGTTCGTCGACCTACTCGGCGACGCGCTGAATGGTTTCTTCCCTCACTAAGTTTTACAGGGCCTCCAGTTTATGTGGAGGTCCAAACGGCAAAAAATAGTGGGATCGCCAATCAATTCCGCGACACGCCAACTGAATCCTCAGTTCGCCAACCTGCACTTTTCAACACACTCCTTGTTTTAACCTACAAAATTAACACACTATTATTCTAACATACTAATTTTAAGCGATAAAAACTTGGGTTGCCTCCCAAGAAGCGCCTTATTTAATGTCGTGGCATGACACATTTCCTCATTCACATACTATTTTTGGGGTCGACCTTAACACCACTAGGTGACCCCTCTTGCTTAGCTGAGTAGAGATGAGGCAGCTCATAAGTCATGAGATTCTTGAGCAGCTGAATAGATCTGGAGTGAGAGCCAACCATCTAACTTAACACCTCAATGCCCTCCTTCATCTCTTCCAGCACTATGTCTTACTCAGTGACCTTTTGGAGAATGAGTAGCAGAGTATCCTCGACACGTCTATTCTCATTGTCCGTAGAGTTGTTTTGCTCATGAGGAGGTATATACCTCCCTTGGCGATTGCACTGGGTTTCCACCTCTGTTATTTTGGTGGACAAATTGTTTAGTTGAGTCATCAGTGCGGTCAACGTGAAGTTCCTCTCGACTTCTTGGTCCGACTCAGCCAATTTTCCACCATTTCCATCATCCATCTTCAGGGAACCTACCTACACCAACAAATTTAAAGAAAAAAAAAACTAAAAATAAGATTAGTAAACTACGATTATTGAAAGCAGAATTCGACTTAAACCAAAAGCTTTCTCGTAACACCACTCCCCGGCAGCGGTGCTATTTTGATGTTTGCATAATCAACGACACAACTTCCGATGCAAGTGTCTACGATCGTGCAATCGTATAATAACCCAACCAAGGGTTGGGGTCGTGTCCCAAGGGAACGGTGGTGAAAATTAATAGTAAATTAGAATTTCATTCTAATTAGTCATAGATAAAGAAGTTAACGATTAAAAATATAGTGAATTAAGGGGGTGACACAAAAGTCTCAAATATCAAACGAGGGTTTGTAAGCAGGAAACAATTAAAACAATGAAAATAAGGAAATTTAAGCAATGAGAGGAGGATTCTTGGGATGTGACCAGAATACGGGTTAATCTAAATTGTTGGGTACATGTTTTCGATAGAAAATTTAGGGAGTGATAGTGACTATGCTAAGCTTTACGTGGGAATAAATTCTCTCTCGAGCAACTTACCCCATTTCAAATGAGTTCCTCTCAGACACCGACTTGCCGCATGAAGACTAGCATACGCCTTACCCCACTCACTCTCTCGAGTTGAGTATTAGGATATGGGACTAAGGTTAACTCTCTCGAGCTGAACCTCATGTCGACCCACTCCTTAGGCCATCAATCTAATGGTCTTAGTTTTACGACCTCTCTCTCGAGCAAGCCAAAAACACATATATGAGATTAAATTTGCAACTACAACCTCATTAGATTCATCCACAACCACTAAACTAAACCACATTTAAACTACGGATAAACTATCAACAAGCAAGACCCAATAACAAATCTAACCCATATTCACAAAATCACACCCCAAGAATTGGGGCTTTTAGCCACACATGTAAAAGAGATAAAGATGTATACCAATCTCAGTTTCCATCAATGGGTATGCAAGATTAAGTCTTAAAACAGGCAAAAGGTGAAGAATCCAAGAGACCTAAGTCCAATTTCTTGAAGATGAAACCCTTGAAAGCTCCAAGTTCCTCAAAACCCTCTCCAAAACTTAGAGAATATTTAAAAGACTCTGTCTAAAACTCAATAATTTAAAAACTAGGTAAAACAAGGAAAAAAAAAACTCCCTAAGAATAAAAACTGAACTAGTATTTATAGTTTTCAGAAAATGTGCTCCAAAGGATCTTTCGGCGACGTTAATAGGAATTGCCGATGCATTCGACGATCCACCATTTGATTTACATCGTTGCTTTTCATTAGTTGTCTTCAGCATCTTTGTGTCCTGGCTAGTTGGGCGATGTAGCACTGCTTCGCGGAGTCTTTCGACGATTCTCCGATTGCTCCTTTTCGCCGCAGATTTTCTCTTTTCCTTCAGGGCACAACACCATGGAGCAAAAAACAAATATGCGATCTGTTGGCAATTCGCCGAATGGGTTCGGCGGTTCGTGGATCTTCGTTTCTTTGTTTTTTTTGCTCTTTTATGCTAAGTAGTGTCCATGCTTTACCTCAAACTTCAAATACCTGAAACTTAAAGGTTTTCATCAGATATTGGGATAAAATAAGCATTTGAAGACACAATTTATATTAGAATATAGCCCTAAATGACTCCAATTTGTGGACTCATCAATCGCCGACATCATTCGACGAGCAAGGACTAACCCGCCGAAAATTACAGTGCAAAATGGGTTCAGGGGTGTAGACAAAGGGGGATCAGAAGACTTTCGGTGAGTTGTCGAGTGCGTTCGACTACCTCAAGCTTGTCGCCGAAAGTTACAGAACCAAACTACTCATTTAGCATGAAATTAAAGGCAAAATGGGGACTTTCAGCGAACCACCGAGTGGTTCGACGAGCTCGACCCAGCTCGCTAAACGCCCAACGTGCCTACTTTCAACCCAACTTCTCGAATTCAACCCCAAAACCTCCGAAAACAAAATCAAAGCATGCACAACTCAAATTAAAACTTGACCCATAACACCCATGACCTTGGGATACTCAGACTTCTCCCAGTTTTGCCAAATTTGGCCAATTGATGAGTTTTGCCCTTAAGAAGGACGTCACCCGCTCCATCATTGGGTAAATTACATCGTTTGGTCCAAATACAGTCTACTCAGACTTCACCCAACCAAAGTAAACAACATTCAAGCACAACCCCATAAAATTTAAATCATTTCATTGCACAAGAATACGGGATTTCGACAATCAAAATATTACGGGCAAGATTATCAAATTAAAATAGGCATTAAAACATTCTAATCCTATCAGAGAGGCCCAGCACACTTCAACAAGATAATATCATTTGCATAAGAGTACAAAATTGATAAAAATAAACTCGGGGTTTGGAAAGCCAACCTTTTATGCTTAATAAATAAAATTGAAATGCTAGGCAACAATGTAATCCAACTCCGAGCACCAATCAACAACTCAAATACAGTAAAAACACAAGAAATATAGAAAATACTAAATGTGTGCGAGTTTGTGAAGGTAGAAAGTGAGGGAATGTGAAGAGTTTAAAATTTTAAACCTTTGGCCTTATAAAAACCATCATCTTGCCCATTCGATAACATTAGTCGTACTCGCCGACCCACTCGGTGACACACCGAGTGGTCACTTACTTCATCGAGTTTTACAGGACCCTCAGTTGATGTAGTGTCCACATGGTGGTATAGGTCACGATCGCCAACCTGATCGGAGATTCGCCAGGATTCTCCTGGGCTTGACGAGTTTTATAGACTCCAATTTGAAGATGTCTTGAATCAAATGGCAGATTAGGTCGGACTCGTCGACCTCTTTGGTGATGCACCAACTGGACCATTTCCTCACCAACATGCATTTTTCAAACACTTTTTACACTTTAACCTGCATAATCAACACATTATTATTTACCAAAACAAAAATAAAGTAATAAAAAGGTCTTGGGTTGCCTCCTAAGCAGCTCCTTAGTTAACTTTGTGGCACGATGCAAGTCCTCACTTAAGTTCCATTAGTGAGGTTTGCCTCATTTTCATAAGGAAACCCCCATTTGGGTTCTAGGTAGAGGTCATTCAGCACTTGTTCCATTTGGGAACCTAGTAGCTGAATGAGCATGGAATGTGAGGTCGTCATTTCGTTTAGCATCAAGACGTTTTCCCTTATCTCCTCCAACACTCTATCGTGTCCTTCGACTTTGTGTAGAATGAGTCAGAGGACCTCTTCAATTTTCCCATCCTCTTGCTTTTTCTTCTTTTGACGCTTGTGAGGGGGGATGTACCTGTCCGTCATTTTGTACAATGCCTCCAAGTCCTTGACCTTTTGGGCTAAGATATTCAACTAACTAAATAATGTGGCCAAATGTTGGTCCTTCTTAGTCTCCTTGTTGGTTTTTGTCACAAAATCAAGGAGTTGGGTTGCGGTCTCATAGGAGTGTTTCATCAAGCAGCCCGAAGAGAGTTTGTCAGCCATTATTCTATTTTCACGGCTAAGACCCCGGTAGAAACATTCCAGAAGTAGTTTATCTAGAATCTCATGAGTTGGGCACTGTTGCAATAGGATTTTAAACCTTTGCCACAACTCTTACATGGACTCACCCTCTAATTGCTTGAAATTTAGGATCTTATCCCTAAAAATTATCAATCTCGAAGGAGGGTGATCCATTAGGTTACTGTTGCTATCAAATATGCTCCAGGTCTCTGCTCAAAATAGCAACACACCAACCAAAACTAAAAATTAAGTAAGTTCAACTATAATTAACAAGAACAATATTCGACTTAACTAAAAATACTCAAATAATACCAGTCCCCGGCAGCGGCGCCATTTTGATTTCACGTATCAGGACACTTCATCCAATACTTAGTGCCAACGATCGTTAGTAGTAATATAACCCAACTAAGTGAGTTAGGGTCGAGTCCCAAGGGAGTGGTTCGTAATCAAGAATCAATAGCAAGTAAGAAATATGCTAAGTCAATCATAGCTAAAAACATTTACGAATAAAAGCATAATTCAATTTTGGGGTGACACAAGTGTCAAATATCAAGGGGGTTTGTTTGTACTATCAACTAAAACAAATGAATATGGAGACGGGATTCTTGGGATGTGATAGGATTATGGGCTAAGGTAAACAACCGGGTAATTATAATTAATAGTAAATAGCTATAAATCGGTGAATAAGCTAGACTTTTGTGGGGGTAAACTTTTTATCGAACAATTTACCCCGAATCATATTGGTTTCTCTCAAACACCAATAAACGGCAATGAAGCACAGCCTTCGCTTTAGTCCATTCACTCTCTCAAGCTGAATGTGTGGAAAAGGATTTAGGGTTGACTCTCTCGAGCTGAACCCATGACAACCCAATACCCACAAACTATCGATTCAGTAATTTTGGTTTTAAAACCTCTCTCTCGAGTAAGCCAAAAACACGAAGTAAAGATTCTATTTGCAACTACAACCCATTATATTCAACCATGATTACTGAACGAATTCACTTTTAAACAACAAATAAACTATCAATAAAAAATAACCAGTAGTTAAATCAACCCATAATCACATAATCACACCCCAAGAATTAGGGTTTTAACTAGACATAGTAAAAAGGTAAAAATCGTTACCAAGTTGTGTTTCCATCAACTGGGTATGATTGATATTGTCTTTACAAAGGTCTAAGATGAAGAATCTTCAACACCCACTTCGATTTTCTTAGAAATGGAAATCTTCTAATCTTCAAAGCTAAAGAAATATTGTCTCTCTATTCAGTTCTAAGCTCTCAACTTCAAAAACTGAAAATTAATATGTTTCAATACAAGATCAGATCCTAAGCTAAAAATTTAAACAAGTATTTATAGTTGTCAAAAAGTGTGTTACAGAGGTTCAGTCGGCGCAGTAAGTCAGGATCATCGATCCACTCGGCAATCCACCCCTTGGTCAATTTCATCGCCTTTTTACTTTGGCCTTCAGCATCTTCAAGTTTTGTAACTTTAGGCGTTATGGTACTGCATCGCGGAACCGTTCAACGACACACCGACTGCTCCTTTTGATCGCCTACTTGATTTTCTCCTTCAGGGCTTGGCACACTAGAACATTAGGTGAGGCCAAGGCTGTTCGACGATTCACCCAATGGATTAGGTGATCCTCAGGCCTTCTTTTCTTCGTCTTTTCAGCTGCCTTGTTCCTTTTTGTTCATTAGTGTCCATGATTGGTTCCTCAATCCAAATACCTAAATTTCAAGGATTTACATCAGTTATTAGCACAAAATATGCATTTGAGGACACTAAGTCTTTTAAAATAAAGCCCTAAATGAGTCCAAATCGTGGACTCATCATTTGGCGTGATGGGTGTTCATTATTATCAATTGTAGTATAAATTCAATGTGGGTCTGATTTATCGTCGTGGTTAACTGCTCTATTATATGTTTATTTCAATATATTTTCGTGATTTATGCTTGTTTGAGAAAGAGGTATAAATCCAAAGTGATAAGTTAGCACTCATGGTTAGTGGGTCATGATGGATTTATCTTAAGAGAGTGAATTCTAAGCCTCATGCTATGTATTCAGCTCGAGAGAGTGAATGTAGTGAAGTTGTGGACTGATCTTTATGTTTGAAGTGTTGAGGTTCGAGAGAACTCAATTGACACGGGGTAATTGTTTGAAAAAAGAGTGCCTCACCTAAATTCACTCTACCCATGAATAGTTAGCATTCTTTGTTAGTAATTTGCACCTATTGGGTTGAATTTAGTAATTGGTTGGTCAACCCCCAAGTCCCTTCTACCTATTTGGTTATTTTCAGTTATTTGTCGAGGTTGTTTGCTTAAGTAAGAAACCCTTCATCTTGACATTATTGTCACCCTTTGAAATTCATTGATAGTCTCCGAACATCTTTAGCCACCATAATCACTGTTGTGAATTCATATTTGAATTTAAAACATGTACCGCTCCCTGTGGGATTCGACCCCAACTCATTTAGTTGGATTTTATACTGATTTGCGATCGTTGACACTTAGAATTGGATTAGGTGTGCTTGAAAGGTTAAAATCATTGGTCACAACTTGACTCAACATCCGGATAGCTTCCCGAAACTCAGCTTTGGTGACCTCTCCTTGAGGTTGCACATAAGGTGCATTAGGTACCCCCGTTCCTTAACATTTCTCCTAGCAGGATGACCTTAGACAGCTCTTTGTGGAGGTATGATCTGAAAGATACGTGCAAGCACGAGTTAGACATAAAATTTTTAGAGATAAACTCTATCGCACGAAATGAGTATGAAAGAAGTGAGATAGTTCCTAAATGTTGCAGCCTCCTAATTATAGATGTGGCGTGCTTCACACCTATAACTAGGACTCTATAGACACGGCTTCATAGACTCCCTATGGCTCTTGAACTCTCTGTTCTGATACCAAGTTTGTCACCGCAAACGAACCCTTGGTCTGGCTAGACTCCCAGCGGAAGAATTTAAGAATTAATAAAAGAAATCAAATGCAACTCTACTCAACTGTCTTAAAATAACTTAAAATGTTTTAAAAATAAACATTTTTCTAGCCAAAGTAGCACACCAAGTCTTGTAACAAAACAACTAAAATGCAAAGATTAACGAACTATAGCTATCTGTCTATGAAGCCTCTAAAACTATGAGGGATGCCGAGACAAGACCCCCGATCATCCTAACAACTAAGAATGCTGGAAAAAATGTAAAAAGGGATCCTCGAAAAAGCAATGAAGCTCACCAACTGACTCTGAGTGCTCAATTGGATCAACGAAGCGCTGGATGCAGACCCTGGTTACCTCTATCTGCATCATAAAATGATGCAAGCCAAATGGCATCAGTACATTGAATGTGTTAGCATGTGAGGGGAAAACTAAACATGACATAAGCTTGAACTGAATTCTGAAAGAAACACTTACCTCAACTTTACTCAACTCAGGGATACTCAACTCAATTCAGAAATAAACAACAATAAAAATGCAATTTGTATAAAGCATTTAAACTATAGGTAGAAACTCAATGTATTGAAGATATACAATAACAACTCAATTTATATATAATAAAGTAATATAATTTTGTGGGAGTTTATCTATCGACAACCATCACTATGAACTATGTGATGATACAACGTCTCGCCCACGCTGTCAGAACTGTCCTATAACTTGTCGGGTTATAGAACACCTCAAGTAAGTGGATCCACTAGTCTATGCTAAAAAGCATTAAGGAATCATCTAAAAAGTATGAACCTTTCTACCCACATTGGCTACATGGTTTATGGAGACTTGAGTTATTATGAACTCGTCCCCATATCGCTGCTCAATACTACTCCCAAAATATACTCAGCTCCTATGTTTAAAAACATACCTCTTTCTCTTTGGTTTTGAGGTTATGATGAGTCCACAATTTGGACTCATTTAGGGCTATATTTTGATAGAATTTGTGTCCTCAAATGCATATTTTGTCTCAATATCTGATGAAAATCCTTAAGTTTCAAGTATTTAGAGTTTGAGGCAAAACATGAAACTACTTGGCAAGGAGGAACAAAGCGGCTGAAACAACGAAGAAATGAAGGCATGAAGATTGCCGAGCCTAGTTGGCGAGTCACCGATGGGCCTGGAGATCGCTTTTTGTTCTAGTGTGCTGAGCCCTGAAGGAAAAGGTCAAGTTGGCGATGAAATTGAGTAGTTGGCGCATCGCTGATCAGTTCCGCGAAGTAGTACCATATCGTCCAATGACTCAAAATGCAAAGAAGTTGAAGGCAAAAGCAGGAAGTCGATGAAATCGACCAAAAAGCAGGAAGTCGATGAAATCGACCAAAAAGCAGATCGCCGAGCCTATCGGTGATCCCGACTAACTGCGCCGAATGGTCATCCGCATTACAAATATTCAAACACTATAAATACTTGTTTTAAATTCCTAGTTTAAGGGGACTTCTATTAATCGAACTTTTTACAGTTTTTAGAGAGTTTAAGTTTTAGATGGTTTTGGAGACTTTGTTCTAAGACCTTGAAGAATCTTCGAGACCCACTTCCAATTTCTTGAAGATTCAAACTCTTCAAGTGCTTAGAACAAAGTCTCCAAAACCCTCCAAAACTTAAACTCCCTAAAAACTGTAAAAAAGTTCGAATAATAGAAGTCCCCTTAAACTAGGAATTTAAAACAAGTGTTTATAGTATTTGAAATTTGTGTTGCAGAGGACCATTCGGCAAAGTTAGTCGGGATCGCCGATACGCTCGGCGATCCACCTTTTGGTCGATTTCATCGCCTTCCTGCTTTTGCCTTCAGCTTCTTCGCATTTTGAGTCGTTGGGCGATATGGTACTGCTTCGCGGAACTGATCGGCGTTGCGCCGACTGCTCTGTTTCATCGCCAACTGGGCTCGGCGATCTTTGGGCCTTCATTTCTTCGTTCTTTTCAGCCGCTTTGTTCCTTCTTGCCAAGTAGTGTCCATGCTTTGCCTCAAACTCTAAATACCAGAAACTTAAGGATTTTCATCAGATATTGAGAGAAAATATGCATTTGAGGACATTAATTTTATCAAAATATAGCCCTAAATGAGTCCAAATTGTGGACTCATCTGGTTATTACTCAAAAATCTTATCTCTTAAAAGAGATTGAACTCAAAACTACTCATGAAAACTCATTTGGAAATCGGTGTTTCCTCTCATCTTAAATGTGAAAATATTTACTCTTTGGGAATACATAGTTCCCATATAAAATTTTAAAGAAATGAACTCGGCTCTACTCTTTCTCAATCTCAATGCTTAAGTCTTAAAACAAGTTTAAAAGATATGCAAAAGACTTCTTAAAATCACTCGAAGAACTCTCAAGACTTGACTCTTTACTCTACAAGGTTGTGATTTGTGATAGGAAGGATATCGTAATGATTAGGAGTGTTTTTAGATAGTTAAACATGAGAAACGATCAAGAAGTCACTCTCTGGGAGCAAATTCGCGACACAAGAGATGTATTTTAATATTTGGTCGCGAAATAAATTTTTAAGCAGAGTGGTCTGCGACCTCTCCGCGACACGAAGAGAAAATTTCCACTTCTGAAGAACAGGTCCGCGTCGCGGACCTGCTACCCAGTTTCTGCCTGACTTTTTCCTTCTTCATTTTCTAACCCCAATTCGCCTAAATTCAATTCTTTTTCTCAATTCCTCTTTAGATTCAGATACCCAATACATGTACACAATAATCTACTCACAAACGACTCTAAAACTGACACGATTTCATCAAGAACTCAACAATCCCATCAAATCTCAACGAAAGCCAATTTCAGGAACACAATTCCAGATCATCAAACTTTCAACTTTCTAGAATAAATTTCGCTGAATAAAGATGATTGTTGTGTGGGTGAACGAACCCAACGCTATGAACGTCCCACATACCTCTTTAGGGATCAACCCTTGGCAAAATCCACAATGAAATCTTATGATCTTGACGAAATCTTGACCTTTTCTCCTCTTTCTCTTCTCTCAAAGCCCTAGCTAGATTTTGGAATGCATAAACTGAACTAACTCAGTTTAGACCCCAAATAAATCCCTAAAAATGGAATAAATTAATTGGATAATGAAATGACCAAAATACCCCTCTAAAATCTGGTTGACTTTCCTTATCCAGACAGCCCAACTTCAAATGGGCATATCTCCCTCATACGAACTTGAAAATTAGCAAACTCGGTGGCGTTGTAAAGATAATTCAAAGACCTTTCATTTGATATCTTGTCGCCCACCTAACTCATCTTGTACTAGGATTTATGGTCATTTTAAGTTGACCCAAATCTCATACTTAACATACTTTCCAAATTTTAGATTTTTTTTCTTTCCAAAAATGGTTCTTTCTAATTCTAGCTCTTTCAAATAGCGGGGTGTTACACTATGAATCTATGAATGGTGTTTTAAGAAAGCTATGCATGATTTATGATTTAACAAAAATGTTTTATGATCTAGGTTATTTAAGATAAGCATAAATGAAATTATAAAAGTAATTTCTAACAAATTAAGGAATCATGATTGGTGAAAGGTTTTCTCACACATGCTTGATTCATGATTTAATGAGCTACTCTGTGATGTTGTACGCGTGGATTAATAAATTGATTGTATTTTTTCATGTATGATGATATGTTATGAATATTACTATTTCCATTGGGATTTTTATTTAGCACCGAGAGGATACTGAGATAGAGACTCTCATGTTAGTAGAGGTCGAGTGTCTAGAAGCAATCTCCTCGCCCGTAACTATGTGCCCATGTAGGATTTGTCTTATAAAGACATAGCTAGTGGATCGGCCCAAGCAAAAAGTTTAATGTCCTTGCCTTGGCAAGTAAGAACATCTCTTTTCGGTATGGGAGCAAGACACCAGATTCCACATCATAGCTCATGTGGAATATGTCGGTTAACAGGAAATATCTCACAAAATGAACTAAATTATTCTTAAGGTTTTATGAAGCTTTAAATGTGATTTTAAGATGCATTGACCATGTTCATGATTTATGATAATTCCTTAAAGATTTTTATTATTTTTAGCTTTGTCATGCAAATCATGTTTCCTTTATGTCCCATTATCATCATGTTTTACGTTTTGTGGATATCTCGCATGCTTAGTACATTCCATGTAAACATGCATACTTGTGCCTACATTGTAAATAATATTCTGTTTGGCGATCTTCCTCCTCTCATTCGTGGCTAGTAGATTGCTTTGTAGATTGAAGACTTGGTGAGTCCTCATGTTCTGAGGACCTTGTCACCTATGCTTACATTCTATTATGTCTTTAGTGTTATGGAATTGTATGTGGTATACGAATTACGTCCCGATCACTTATTTTGATATTCTATAATGACTTCTCAAGACTATATTTAGATTTTCACGTTTATGTCAAACTCTTCTATTCATATGAGATTTGCTACTTTTGTCTATTATATTATGTTGTATGCATGTCAAGTGGCTTGTGTAAGGCCTCTTGTGGTCTTATAAGGCATGTCACGTTTAGGGTGTACTTTGGCTTGTGACAATTTGGTACTATGGTGATCTTATATTTGTGGATATTATGTGGTAGAAGGGTTACACTATGATTTTGCATTATAGTGGTGAAACAGAAAGGCATAGGATCAAGGTGTATTAGTTACAACATTATACCCTGGGGATACAAAAGTATGTGGTTAGAGAACTGGGGTGGTGTAACTTTCATATTTCATGTTTTCTGTTGATTATCTAAGTAATATTATGCGGTATATTTGGATCGATTGATGAAGCCTACCAATGCGTGTTGTTTGTATTGATACTACTCTTGATATGTCGCTTGATATAGTTAGGTCGCAGGGTCACTGATGTTTCATAGGTGAATATGATGATGATCTCCGACATCTTTCATTGTTCCTTTCTTATAGGGGAGTTGTGTCCTGTTTTATTATATAAACTATACTCATTAAGCAACTCTTGTACCTGTTTAGAGTAGTTCCTTGTGGATGTTTTTTTCAGTCATTCGCAAAAAAGTTTTATTAAAGTCATTGTTCTTTTGTAATCATAATCGATTTTAAATCAAATTAACAGTTATTAAATATATTTATAGGGTTTTAGATTATGTTCAATTATTTACCACATGTTTTAACCTGTTTGGGGTTTAAGGATTCTCCTATCTAGGTGTTAGAGTAGGTGCCCGCACAATCTGGTATTTTTTATCGTGACAATTTGAAATCTCAAACCACTTTGATTCTTTAGTAAACTTATGATTGCTTAACTTTTCCAAGATTTTAATTTAGAATTCATATGTGGTTCACCTTTCAATCCACTGTTAGGATGACGTTCACGGAATTGGTGCTCCAACTCCGTTAGATATCCTGGCCTAAAGGTTTCATTATCGGTTCTCCAACTATTATCCATAAGGTGTTGATCGTCTTGATCTTTTTGGTGGTTGCATTGAAAATTCCGGCTATATATTTTGTCTTTATTATCTTGTGAAACAATCATTGTCAGTATTAGCTACCATCATAAAATCAAAAGTATCTCCAAATCATTACTTAGCTTCATAAAAAAAATGAAAAAGGATCAAAATTGCTCCTGAATTATGCGAAATAGACCACTTATACCCTTCGTTGCATATTGGAAAAAAAATGCCCCAGTTGTTATCCTTTGAGACCACAAATACCCTTAAGAGTTAACAACTAAGCGTTGTTAACTAGGATTCACTAAAAAAAAAACAAGACCCTTAGTGGCGACAAATCCCAGAATATCACCACTAAAGATTTTCATTGATTTTTAGCATTAAATTATGATTTTGTTTTTATTTCTCTTCATTGTTTTTAAAATATCACAAATGATATCGATCAAGGAGGAGTTTGAAGACACTATATGCTTTATTTTATGTCATATATAAATGAATAAAACGTACAATAATGCATTATGTAGTAGGAAATTTGAGTCGAGAAGTAATTTTGAAAATTTTCGTAATATATTAACTGTTTTTAATATTCATAGTACATATTATTTATTTTAAAAAATTAGGTTGCAACCGAAAATTAATTATCATATTTTCTTGTTCAAAAAATAGGTTTTACTAGCGAATGGCTATTGGAGCCTTAGTCGCCTCTAAAAATCACTCAAAACCTTTAGTGGAAATATTTTGGGATTTCATGTCGACTTGTCCCCGCTAAGGGTCTAACTCTTTTTTAAGTAAATCTTACTTAGAAACTCTTAGATGGAAGGTTTAGTACCATATGGCTTGCCACATCACTAGAAATTTGGGTAGTTAATTGTTAAGGGAATTTGTGGTCTCTTGGGATAACGGTTGGAGTATTTTTTATCCCAAAATGTAATATGGGTACAAGTGGTCTATTTCGCATAATTCAGGGATTATTTTGATCCTTTCCCATAAAAAATATTCATACACTTTAATTTACAGATAAAAAAAATTAAAAACATGAAGTACTAACACATCACAAAAAAATAATAATTTAAACATACAGTATCTTTAATAAATTAAAGTAAGTAATTGTTTCTTATATCATAAAAAACCAAAAGTCGGTACAGCTTACCATAATATCAAAAACTAAAGAAAAAGAACACTCCAAATGCAATAACAAAGATAGCACTAGGACCCTTAGTTCCTCCTTACCCTACTACAACCGAATTGGGACTTTACCATTCACAATTTATTATACAACCGGATATCTCCCATTAACTTTCAACATCGTAACCCCCACCTATAACAACATAGTGAGCAACACACCAATCAATTCAGGAAACACGCCCAATTCCACATTATCAATAATGCAAGCAATTACACATACAATACAAGTCAATGGCCTTCTCATGGAACCCATACACAAATTGTTAGCATACCGAAACGTGGTACCCGATCCAATGTTTATGTCGGAACGTGGCAATCGATCCCATGTTTATGCCGGAATGTGGAAACATATCCAAGTTACTGTGTCAAAATGCAACACCTGATCCATTCGACGTGCCACAATCACAATCACAAGTACAATATCATAATCATACAATCAAGTCAAGATTCATGGCATTCATTGTTCATAACTAATCCATTAGATTCATTATTACCATTATACATCGCTTGTACGCATACATATCATACAATCACCGGTCAACAATCTACCAAGAAATAGGAAATCACAACCATCGCCTCAACCCCATTCCACAGACTAGGGTTTTCTTCTACGGTATACGACTAATGTCACACTCATGAATATACGCATAATCAATCCTTTCTCGATGCACAAAAGCCTATGCATGAATTCTACCATCAATTTCAGCATACTACGCTGTGAATAACAGATTTGAAACTACTCAATTAAATAAACCTAGCCTATCTGGGCGCCAAGTTGCTGCACGGAATTATAGCTCTAATTTAGGTTTCCGGGCGACAAGATGGTGAAATTGGCCAAGAATCCGCAAGCTATCGCCATCCCCACGCTATTAATCTCTTCCTCCTTCTTTTCCAAGCTTAGAGAAGCTTTCTGGAGGGTTTATGGGTGATTTACGTCTAATTTAGGTGTTTTTGGAAGAAGGAGAAAATAAGATTTCGCGTTATTTACATTCTGCCTCACCCAACCCGCTCTGGCAGCAACTTACCCCGCCGTGGTGCCTCCGCCCTAGCGGCATCTGACCCGCCCTGGCGGGATAGTGGTCCAGTAATTTCTTGGAGTTTTTTCTTTGCCTAAATAACGACGGTTTGGGTCGTTACAATAGATACCAATTTACCTCTCATTTTTCTCTGAAGCACTAGTGAACGGATCATCATGTGTCCTATCTCAGAGTACTTTTATACTAATGAACTAGTGCATTGTGGAATCACGACGGGTGGTTTTCTAATTTGAAACGCGAAAGGTTCTATACTCAAAGGACCGGATAGGGAGATGACGTAACACCCGAAAAAGAATTGCATCTTATTTTTACACAGCTTGGCCCGCCAAGGCGGCAGCCCTCCCACTAAGGTGGGGCCACTGTGGCAAAAATCTCTCGTTGTAGCAGGGGATCGAAAAAATTAAAGAGGGGAATGGGGAATGGTTTTCTCATTTCTCCCTTTCTCTCACTAAAATCTCCCAAAAATCCTCTCGATTCTCCTGCTTTGAACGTCATTGCTAAGGTAAATTTCTCGTTCATTACGCTCTTTACTTTTATACTTGATTAACAACGATTGCATGCTACTACTTAATTGAATAAAAATGGGTTTTTTGGGTAGTTATTCAAAAATAAACTTGGGTTGCTAGTTGGATAGAAAAACGTGGGCACTTCCCTTACGTCCTCAACGTTCTGGGCGTAAGGAATTTGTAAAAGTATGGTCAAATCGGTACCAAAATGGGTGGGGGAAGTTGAAGGGTCTCTTGATAGCAAACATGGATTTGGGCACTATTTAGGGGTTATTTTCCTGAAATAATAGCATATTTAAGTTCTAGGGTACTTAATAGGTTCTGATCTACTGAAATTCTGTTGAAAATGAAGATTGTGGGATGAAGGGGCACCCTGATCGCGCCTGATGTTCGTCCCAGATGAAGACCGCTCTGGCGCCCTTCATCCCGTTGTGGCGGCCTCCCTCTTCCCTCTATGGCGGGATTTGGGCTGCTATAGCGGGATGCCATGGGGCAGTGGCCTGAGTCCCTTAAATCAAAAAATTTCTCTCCTTCCTTTTAAACCTTAAATTGTCTAATCATATCGTGTTCTAATGTATATCTTCCAACTTTTGCAGGCTTCTCTAAATGGCTGGTGCTAATGAAGAAAATCTACTTTTTTGTCCGATTTCTCGATGCTGCCAGTCGTGAAAGGCATCATGACTACCGGAACAACAATTTTTTCTGTGAGAGAGGTTTTATCTTACTTAAGCTGGAGGAGAAGGCGCCTGCCTTTTATGCTCTCCTGATGGAGTTCGGATGGGTTCCACTAACTGAGGCTCCCCCTGTTGCACGTTCTGACTGGGTGAGGGAGTTTTATGTTGTTCTTCCTACAGTTCGCTGGGATGATCCCCATCCCTCCATTCGCATCTGGGGAGTCAACATCCCCCTGAATGCCACAGCCATAAATGAGGTGCTAGAGGTGCCCGAGCTCTCAAACACAGAGTACGAGGCCAAGTTGAGGGAGTTATATTTGGGCTAGATGAGGGATACATAGGTGGAGCCTGCACGCTGGGACATGGTTTATTGGCCTACTACCGAGGGTATCACTAGTGCGGATTGGTCATCGGATGCTAAGAGGTGGCTTGACTTGGTTACTAGGAGGATTCGCCTGTCAAGCAACCACACCGACGTGACATTTCCTCGAGCTTGGTTGTGGCGTGCGTAGTGCATGGCATAGAGCTGAATGTGGGGGAGCAGATTATCTCCGAGTGGAGATGTTCTACCGGGGCAACAAGAAGGCTTTCTTCCTACCAGGACTTGTGACTACGCTTTGCAAACAGGCGGGGGTGCCCCTCTTAGACACTGATGAGGTACTCCCTATGGATCCCCCTTTTCACCCTCTTTTGGTTAGGTAGAGCTCTACTTCTCGGAGAAAGAGGATAAGCACGAACAGGGCCTGCAATAGTCAGGAGGCTGTAGAGACGGACGATGAGGGAGGTGATGGTACTCATCCCACCCGGTCCCAGCCCCCATTCTCAGGTGCACATGTGGAGGAGAATTTTATGGCCTTCTGGAAGAGATTGGGGCGCTCCTTTGCTAACACCACTTCAGTTCCACCCAGCACTGCCCTAGAGGTTGAGATGCTCTGTCGCGAGCTGCGCCAGGAGAGGAGGCAGGGTCTGGAGAGGGATCTCTTGATGGTCTGGATATGGAAGACTTTAAAGATAGTCTTCACTTGCGTTGCCCCTGGACAGGAGATTCCCCGAGTCGAGATCGGGGACTTCCAGCAGTTTACCTTTATGAATGAGGCTGTGAAGGGCATGGCACCCCCGGAGGATCTCGACTCTGACAACGACACCTCTCAGTCTCAGGGATCTTGATTTGGTTTTTCACCTTCTTGGGCTTGTAATTTGGGACAATACTTTGTTTTATCTTTTCGCCTTTCCTTATGTTTTTGTAGCACATGGATGCTAGTTTTTCTGCTACTTTTTGCAATAAATAATTAATTACTAAGTTTTATAATCTATTCTCGATTGCTGAACACTGATAAAAAATACGACGTTACTATATACACGACTTGGGGTCTGCAGGTGTGACTAAGGAAAGCAAGGGAGACAGGGCTGAGATTCTGTCTCACCCTGTCCCGCTCTAGCGGGAGAAATCCCGCACTGGCGGTCTCTCCGTAGCGGGAAAATCCCGCCCCAGTGGCCCTGACGGAAACAGAATCCTTGCCAACAATTTTTTGGGTTTCTTCTCCTTAATAACTTTCCCTTAGATTCCTCAACTAGAGCTAGGCATTTAGGATAATTCCCTTAGCTAGGGTAATAGTTGCCTACCCCGAGTCAACCTAGCGATACACATCCCAAAATCCCTTCACTCTACTTCACATTACAAGACACTCACCCCCAGGATACACCCAGACATTCACATGGTTATTAGTTAGTTGTCCATATTTCATTTACAAATCACATCGTGAATCATCTAGACCCTTGCATCAAACTTAGTCATGACCTTCTTTTCATAACGAGTTTCACGACACTCAAGAAATTACAACTTCCAAAATTTCAACAATTCGACCAGCATCTGCACGTAGGAAAGTTCAGACACGCATTTAGTGTGCACCTAATCATATCATCATATCCAAGAAAAAACAACTTTCACATTCACAATTAATTCAGACAACAAGAAGCACACATTCATAATTTCAAGTTACAACTCACAGACAAGTCCCAATTCTAAATTAGTTTGTTCCATAGATGACCATTACTGGTCATCCATGCATTTATGCAACCCCTAGGGCTAGATACCAATTGGAACTTTCTCAGTTCCAATTTACTTCACTTGGGTCCCTTTACCCGTGATTACGGTGTCCAGTTCACTTTGGAATCAGGAGATACCAATTGGAGTCAACTCATACCACAAGCGACAACTCGTACGAAAGGAGAGAAAAGAGGGAACACTTCCTAGAATGCTTCATAGCTTCCTGAGGATTAGGTGTGGACATCAACACACCCATCCACAGGAGTCTACTTCGTATTTGCTCTTGTATAGGAAGACCGGTAATCTGGGCTCTGCTACCAATTTGTCACGACCCAAACCACCGGGCCGTGCGGGCACCTACTCTAACCCTAAGTAGGAGAACCCTCAATTCCCAATAATTAAAACATGTGGAAGATTTAAAAAAACTGGCAAGTAAAAGAAATTTCATATAATATTTTTAATAAATCAAGAGTTTAGAACGACTCAAGTTAAGACTTGTAAAGTAATTAACTCCCCATGGATCTAGTCTAAACAGGTACAAGAACTACTAAGAGTACATGACACAACAATATGTAAATGACACAGCTCCCACCATATAGAAGAAGAGTAGAAGCTGTTGGAGATTGCCTTCGCTTTCACCTATGAAACATCATCGAACCTACATCCAGACTATGCCCCAAATAGGCATAGCAAGAGTAGTATCCGTACAACCACACATACTGGTAGGCATCATCGGTCAACCTGAATACCCACCGCATACTATAAGAAATCAATTGGCGAAACATGCAATAAGACTAATCGTTCCTCCACCTTTATATTTTGACTACCCTTACCTTTCCAGATATTAACATCAAATTGGTTCACTAGCCTCTAACCCCTTACTTACTTCGTTCGTGATTACACCCAAACAATCAATCACATAAGGAAGCTCTGGATATACCATTACCAATCCAGCCAACCGCTCACGATACACCCTTACATTCTCCTCATCTCTACTCAACTTATGACCCCACACTACGCCTATCGAGGCTTACTATCCATTTCATGAAACCATCCCCTAACCTAAAAAATAATACCCATGACCTCATTCTAATAACAAAGATAGCACCAGGACCCTTAGTTTCCCCTTACCCTACTACAACCGAATTGGGACTTTACCATTCACATTTTATTACACAACCGGATATCTCCCATTAACTTTCAACATCTTAACGCCCACCTATAAGAACATAGTGTACAGTGCACCAATCAATTCTGGAAACACGCCTAATTCCACATTATCAATAATGCAAGAAATTACCCATATAATACAAGTCAGTGGCCCTCTCATGGAACCAATACCCAAACTGTTAACGTACCAAAACGTGGTACCCGATCCAATGTTTATGCCAAAACGTGGCAACTGATCCCATGATTATGCCAGAACGTGGAAACCAATCTAAGTTAGTATGTCGGAACGCAACACCCGATCCATTCAATAAGCCACAATCATAATCATAAGTACATTCTCATAATCATACAATCAAGACATGATTCATGACATTCATTGTTCATAATCAATCTATTAGATTCGTTATTACCATTATTCCTCACTTGTACGCATACATATCATACAATCACCAGTCAACAACCTCAAACGAAATAGGAAATCACAACCATCGCCTCAGCCCTATTCCACAAACTAGGGCTTTCTCCTATGGTATACGACTAATGTCACACTCATGAATATACGCATAATCGATCCTTTCTCAGTGCACAAAAGCTTATGCATGCATTCTACCATAAATTTCAGCATACTACGCAGTGAATAATATATTTGAAACTACTAAATTAAATAAACATAGCCTACCTGGGTGCCAAGTTGTTGCACGGAATTATAGCTCCAATTTGGGTTTCTGGGCGGCAAGAAGGTGAAATTGGCCAACGATCCGCAAGCAATTGACATCCCCACGCTAGAAATCTCTTCCTCCTTCTTTCCCAAGCTTAGAGCAACTTTTTGGAGGGTTTCTGGGTGATTTACGCCTAATTTAGGTGTTTTTGGAAGAAGGTGAAAATTTCACATTTTTTACATTTTGCCTCACCTAACCCGCTCTGGCGGCAACTTACCCGCCGTAGCGTCGTCGCCCTAGCGGCATTTGTCCCGCTCTGGCGGGACAGTGGCCCAGTAATTTCCTAGAGTTTTTGCTTTGCCTAAATAACGATAGTTCGGGTCGTTTCACTAAAGATAAGAAAGAAAGAGAAGGGTGAATAGTGGTAATGACGCTGGCGGGTGCGGTGGAAATGGTGATGGTGTTGGAAGAAGCCATGGTCAAAGAAGAAAGAGATAAAAAAAATATAGCTAATAATGTAAGTTCACACGCCTGAATATTAGTGTAATACAGTTTTCATGCCATGTCAGTGAAAAGTGTTCAATAGGTACTTATTTTGAATAACTTAAGTGTTCAATAGGTACAACTTGTAGGTAAGGTGTCTAAATGAATTATACGGATAACTTTGAGTGGTTGTCGATGACTTAAGCCTTAAAAAATATATAACAACTATCTTTCTATTTATTAGTTTTATTTTCAATTTTTGATGATTTATGTTTTCTAAAGTTTTTTTTAAAGTGATTGCCAATTTTTATTTTTACCTTTTAGATTTAAATTAATCTTTTTTTTCTAGTAAGTTTTTTTCTATTTTATATAATATATAGATAAATTATATATCTATGTATTGTTGTTATTATTATTATTATTATTATTATTATCTACATTTTTTTTCTTTAAATGAGGAGGTTGTGGAAAGATGGTTAAAAATCAAAAATACATTTCCACAAAAAAAAGGACCACATACGTTACGTTGTAGAGATTTTTTTTAAAATAATAACTATAGACTTATAGTTATTCCCTATTTACTAGAATTGATTTAAAATCATTTTAAAAAAAATTAATTCTTTAAAAAATCTTATTTTTGTGGTGCTTACACGTAAGCGCTATCATATATATATATATATATATATATATATATAT
>JAJOOO010007127.1:0-37653 GCA_029582685.1 Solanum piurae | reverse complement strand
GTCGAGGGTAGGGGTGGAAAAATAAAAATTTGAAGTAGAAAATATTTTTTAAAATAAATTTAAATTATTATTTTTTGAAGGAGGTGGGGGCTGATGGGAGGCCACGATAGGGGGTACGGGATAAAAAAATAAAAAATTGAAATTAGAAATATCTTTTAAAAACAACATTTCATATTGGGGGTGGTAGCTAGGGGGTTGTGGGTAGGGGTGAGAATGGGGTAAAAAAATTGAAGTTAAAAATATTTTTTAAAAACAAGCTTTAAATATATTTTTTGGGGGTGGTTGGGGGAGGGCTGATGTGTGTAGGGACAAAATAAATTGATTTTTTCAACAAAAAAAAGTTATAATTTGAAGTTGAAAGTGAGTTTTGAAAAATATTTTCCTTAAGTTTTGAAGGAAAGTCATTTTCCTTAAATTTGAGAAAAATGAGTTGATTTGAAAATATTTTATCCAACCAAACATAAGAAAATTGGAAAACATTTTTTGTTTTCCTTCCTACCAAGCACACCCTTGTTCCCTACTATACTATACTATCTCAATCATAATCTAAACAACTCCATGCCAGCCTATCACCACTCACTACACCACACATCCAATACAACTTACAATTCTATTACTATCTTTTTATTTGTCCAATTTTAATTTTTTATATTTGATAAATCAAGATTTTTTTATATATTTTTTAAATCTATTATATCCTTAATTTATTTAAAGAATTATTATTTTTGAAAAAAAGATAAAACCTCTTAAATGAGTAAATTGATTATGAAATTTTATTAATTAATAGAGGTAAAATAATAAATTCACTAAGTCAATTACCTTATTTTAATAGGTGTATCAAATAAAAATGGTCAAGTAAATAGTGACAAAAGAGCATATAAAAAGAGTTTTATCTATTATTCATTTTCTCTAAATAATTTTACACATTTTGCCAAACCTCACGTATAAATATCATTTAAATAACTTAATATAATAAAATATCAATTATTTTACGCTAAGCAATATGGTAATACTTATAAATACTGGTTTCTTCTTATATTAGTTGATCATCTTACTAAAAATAATTTGTCCATTTTATTAAATTTAGAAAACATTACTTATTACTCTTGTAATTACTTTTTTCTTTTAAAAGGTTAGCATTTGTTTGTAAAATTTTCAATTTTTTTTTTATAAATTGAATTGATAAAATTATTTTTTATTTATAATTACTTCGTATGGATATAAAAGAAAAGTGATTAATAATTAATATAAATGGGATGAAGTAAAGAGAAAACCAAAAGGAAGAAGACAATACTAATACTTACTACTAATAAAATGAAGGGTCCACGTCCAACGGCAATCTCAAGAACACACTCATAAATAAATACTAATTGCAACACTCATCATTTCATCAGATCACAGGAAATGCACCATTCATCATCATAGTACTTGTCCACCGTGATAATACATTTTTATTTATTTTAATGTATTAGGACAGAAATAATTATTTATATAATCTTCATATTAACTAGTCATGATTTCCCAACTCCATTATAATTATACACTACTCCATCTGAACCAATTTACTTGTAACATACCATTTTCAAAATTATGTGTTTTTATTAATATATCTTCATTTGTTATCTTAAATAATTTTAAATGTTAATTTTTATCCAATAAATAGTTTTTCTTTAGTTTCTTTTCAATAAATAAAAAGAAAGTATATCTAAGCAATCCCAATATTAGAGTGTGTATGTGTGATAGACACTTAATTTTTTTATGTGAATTAGTTAATACCCCGTTTCTTTTTTACTTGTTCAATCTTAATTTTTTATTTGTCTTTTTTTACTTGTCATTTTTAATAAATTGAGAAAATATAAAAAAATTTATCTATTATACCCTCAATTTATTTAGAGAGTAATGAGTTTGAAAAATGTAGAACCTCTTTATTGAGTAAATTGATTTTAGAATTCTATCATTAATAGGGTTAAATATTAAACTCACAATGTTGATTATTTTTTTAATTGGTGTATTAAGTCAAATATGAATAAGTAAATAAAGACAAAAGGAATATTTTTATTTATTTATTACTAATATAAAATGAGAAAAACATATTTACTTATACGTTGATTTTCTCTACTTTTAATTAGGATGACATAAAAGTAAGTAATAAAGATAAAATGTATAATTCATTTTTTTTTTTTAAAGAAAGTGAAAAATTGATTGGGAACAAGTAATAATGAATTTGCAGGTGCTACCTGATTATACTTCCTGTTCCTATTTATTTGTCAATTTTTTCTTTTATAGTTGTCCTTAATTATTTGTCTATTTTGACAAATCAAGAAAGGATAATTTTTTTTTCTATTATATCTTTAATTAATTACTTTGAAAAAGGTAGAACCTTTTGAAAATATAAAATTTTTAATTCATCAAAGTCATAATTAATAGAAATAAAATAGTAAACTCACTATATCAATAAAAAAAAATTAATAGATATATTAATTTAAAAGTGAACAAATAATTAGTAACAAAAAGTACTAAAGATTGACATGACCAAAAACTATCCTGTTGGTAACCTTCACTGTGCGTTGAGTTGCCAAAAGAGACTATTTTTTCCGTAGTTTGGGTTACATCAAGTTTAAGTTGTTCAAATTGTTTAAGAAACAATAAGAATGCTATTCTTTCACGCAAAAATCTTAGGTACGGACTTGTCTTTATCATAGAGCGCTTTAATTTTCCAATATTCATGTTGTTAAGTCAAAAATGATATGGCCCTAGAGGAGAAAGGAATTAATGTGAACAAATAAAGTAGCACTGGTGAAATCAATGAAGTAGAATATGTATTTTTCTAGAGTTATTACATTGATTAAACAATCAAGACAAAAATAGAATAGTAGGAGTTGCATTCAATTCAATGTTAGAGAAAATGGAAAAATTGTATACACCTATTAATGTATGTATTTTACATTACATGGGACGAGGTCAAAAGTTAGTTTCAGGTCTTCCAAGCATAAACCAACAAAGAAAATCCAGAGGGATCCTTCAATTCATTTTCTTCTGTGCTTGCCCACTCCATTACAGAGCTACTACAACTTGAAGATGCTGAAGACAAAGATGATGAAGATGATGAACTTCTCAATACACCTTTCTTCATCATCTTTGTCTCAAACCCAAATCCACAAGATTGTTGGGACCACATCTCAACTCCATTATTCAATTCATCCAAACTTGATTTCTCAAATTTGAACATGAACAAAGCATAACCATCTTCATCATCATCAAACAACCAGTTATACACATCCCATGACACCACTACTCCAACCCCATCTACTTCAATTCTCTCATTCCCTCTGAATTTCCATTTCAAATGCTTAATCTGCAACATCCTTTTGTTGTCCACACTGAAATACAACCTTGGATCTTCCCCAATCCTGCAATCAATTGAGATTTCTCTCTCTTTTCCACCAAACTTTGCTTTTGTTATGTACAGTTTGTTCCCACACACATGTTCCCTTCTCAGCACCATGTTCGAATTCGAATACTTATCTGGCTTTCGAGCTCGGGTCCTTGAATAAGCTTCTTTGGGTAAATCACCGACGAGAAGAACCATTTCTCCGTTAACGATAGCAGCGATGTAGAATCCAGATCGAGGTTCAGGGCCAGATCCGAATTTAGCTTTGGAAAGATCCCAAAAGATGTGAACATTGTTATCGAGCTTCTTAGATCCGTGTTTCTTCCAGAAAACAAAAGGCTTGATGTGGAGGTGGAAAGAAGGGGATAGATGAGGAGAAGAGAGGCCATTGAGGAGGAAATGGATGTGAAAAGATCTGCCGAAGAGGTTGCGTGACCAAGTTAAAGCAAAGAGGCCGAGGTGGGTGTTGTAGAGGGAGGTGGCTAGATTGGGATTAGTAGCTACTGCAACTGGTGGCTGCGGCAGAGGAAGAGCGGTGGCAGCCACTTCAATAGGGCGTCGAAAACAAGAAGGGAAAGCAGAGTAATAGTTGCGGTGTTTGGACTTGGCAACAATTTGATAAGAGGAGTCCATGGATTAAGAGAAAAATATGAGATTTGAGGTGAAACAAAGGGATGAATATATCATATATTATGAGAAGCAAGGGAAACATAAGGTTAAAGCTTAATAACCATGGAGAGCGGAGTGGGGACAATATGTTGAAAATGAAGCTATTTTTGGGGGGTTTATCATAGTCCTAGTCTACAAGGAGCAGCTGGGGTTGGAGAAGACTCTTTTTTTGTTTTTTTTTTTTTTAGGGAAAAGGCTCAATGATGTCATCGAATTTTTAGAAAAAAATTATTTATGTCCGTTAAAAGTTTGACTCATTGATGTCATTACCGTTTAAGAAAAAACTTATTCATGCTATTATTTTTTAACGATGATTTTACAAAATCATTTTTTACACGTGGCCGAATTATAATTGGGCCACATCATTATTATTTTTATAATAAAAAATCAAATTCTTTATTATAAAAAGAATAATGACGTGACCGAATTATAATTGGCCACATGTAAAAAATGATTTTGCAAAACCACCGTTAAAATATTTGTTCAGAATTTTGATTTTTTTTTATAAAAAAAATAATGACGTGGCCGAATTATAATTGGCCACGTGTAAAATGAGCCTTTTCTAAAACGGCAATGACAGAGATGAACCAAACTTTTAACGGATAGCATAAATGAGCCTTTTCTAAAAGTTCGATGGTATATTTGAGACTTTTCCTTTTTTTTTTTTTTTTCATTATTACTTTTCCAACTTGTATTCACCTCTATCTATTTGGTCAGAGTCATACAAATGGTCAAACAAAACGAAAATTCGTCCCTCCAGGCTCCATGTATGTATACACACATACTGTTTATCTATATCATCTATCTATTATGAATAAAGTAATCGACGTCTTTTTCCTAGAAAACTACATCAAACATTGTTCAAACCATCTTTTTATAATTCATGCTTAAAAATTGAAACTTTCTAATGTGAACAACGACTTCTTCTTACAACTGTTTCATTTGCGACTAAACCTCTCTTTCCATCTACTTATAAAAAAAATATTTATAAATAGATGCTATTCTATTTTTGATTTTGACTAATTTTAATTTTCTTGGCCTAAAAATAAATTCTTAAAAACACTTTATAATTTTTTCAAACATTCCTAAAACTAAAAACTAGTCTCTCAGTTTCTAATTACTCGTCATCTTTTGAATTGACACACATATTAAGAAAACAATGATTGTCATACTGAGTTTATCATTTTACTCCTATTAATATTATAAAGTGAATTAAAAATTTAAAATTTTCAAGAAATTCTACATTTTTCAAAATTAATTAATTGAAGGTATAATAGGCAAAAAAAAAATTGTCCTTTCTTAATTTGTCAAAATAGACAAATAAAAAAGGACAACTAAATAAGAAAAATTGGACAAATAATTAAGAATAAAGAGAGTACTTAAGAGTCAAAAGCACCTAAAATAAGTTAATCAAAATAGGCAATAAATCTAGTTCAACTTTTTTTCAACAACAAGACAGGTGCATTCACGGATAACGAAATATTTTCCACAATTTCTCATCCTAAACCATTGATATTTTGACTAGTAACAAGTGCAAATTTAGGATTTCCATTTAAGGGGTATGAAAAAACGTTAAGCCTAAGATTTGAACATGGAATCTCAAGATGAGTTTTTGAACTCTTCAACCACTAAATCAACTTACACTCAAAAGATTCAAAATCAATATATAGACATAAATTCTTTAAAATACTTTATATATATATACATAATTTTTTTTTATCCAGAACCCCCTCAACTACTTGTAGGTCCACACTAATAACAATATGACACACTTATATATTTTTCTCCAACTCTAACAACTAACCATGTCCATGATTAACATCTTTTGTTGAAATGGGAAGTAACATAATGCATCCTGAAAATAGTTGTGTTAAGTTACTTATTTCACAATTTACATAGTTACTCAAACAACCTATTTCTTTGAGTATACATTGCAGTCAAAATAACAATGGGTATCACGATCATTTCCTTTTTATAAAAGACTAACACCTTAAAAGTCTTTATGATGGCTGTATATTGCATCCAAATGCACACGCAAGTGTACACGATCATATACATAATATAAGATTTTAAATTCAAATATCGTACCACAAGACTTGTCGATTAACTATTTACTAAACTGAATTAGTGCTGATTATTTATTCAAGCAATAAAATCCAAAGGTCATATTATATGATTAAGTAATACTAAAAATAAATAGATGCTATCTAATGAACAATTAACAAATGAAGATCATATTTTTACGCTATCGACGAGATGAAGTCGATCTAGGGTTATGGATTCGCTAGCAATTATGTTAAGTAATCACTTGAGCTGACTCTGATTTTTTATCGGGTTACTAGCTGCAGGTTGATATTGTTAAGATCATATTTTTATGTTATCGACGAGATGAAATCGAGTAGGTTATGGATTTCACTAGCTATTATGTTAAGTAATCACTTGAACTGACTCTGATTTTCTACTGGGTTACTAGTTGCAGGTTGATAGTATAATTAATTGAGCGTTTTTCAACAACTCTAAGAATACGTGAATAATTCTAATGCGTCTATTTATATGGTCATTGGTAGATAATGAAGTGCATGTGATATGTAATTGATCAAGGCTAAAAAGTGTATTCCTATCCACATTAGTGAATCATTCTCCATTCCTTAAAATGTTTACAATCAAGATCAACTTTTTTCTTATCACACACATATTTTCTCTTTTGAGTCCAATTTACAAGTCACATAGAGTATTTGAAAGGTGATCAAACAATCAAATAATTAATCTTATCACACACACCATAATCCTAGAAGAAGAAGTATAACACCATATAGAAATTGAGGAATTACAACAAATAATCCAAAAAAATTTGCAAACATAAATAAATATGGACAAGAAAGATAAAACTAAAATGTTTCAACCTCCACGACGAATCTTATCTCTTTCTAGGTCAAAGTTATATTAAATCCATGTTTAATAACTTTTTAGGTGTAGGAAAAAGTCCTAGATGAAATATTTGGATCCGAAATGAATTGGGAAAACACAAATTCATATTATATATCTTGTCGCGGCGGGCTAGTCGCAATAGGCTTTTTGCCTAGTGACCTCAAATTTGTACGGTTACATTCATCATTTTTCTTTGTGAGAGTGAGCGTATTTTTATGATATATAATTCCTTGATATGATATTCATGATTGTGAGTGAGATTCTATCTTATGTGAGCGACATTACATCCTTCAAGTGAATGACCATGTCTTTATTTCAATTGAGATGCATGAATGCGATAAATTCGTGTGAATCCTTAGGCAAACCTAAAGGTTGATGACATTGACTTGAGATGCTTTGAGTTATTCTTAAATGAAATATTTTTCCTTAATGATGCTTGAAAAAAATTATTTCATATGAGAATGATTTCAAAGAAGATAACATTTGCTTTATAATGATGGTGGAATCAATTGTGAGTTGTGTATGTATATAAAGTATTTTGTTTTGAGTCTTTGTCACGACCCAGGGGTATACCCTAGAAGTAACACGGCGTACTTGACCCCGAAGGGGTCTCATACAAGCCCTTAGCATATCATGAACATAAGATAATAGAAAAATACGAAAAATTTAAAACTTTTTACAATCGAAGTCATTTTCATAAAAGCAAGCGGAAGTCTTTATATACTTTGTCTCAAACCATCTACTACAACTTTAGAATAAACTCTTGGGACACAACCCATACAATAGTCTCAAAAACATGAAATAATGACATAAAGGAAATGGTGGGTTTTGTCCTCGAAGCTACGAGGACTCACCAAGATCTTCAACTCCTTAGCTCCTTAGAAACCTAGCTTCAAGATAGCACTCAAGTCTCCAAACCCTACATTTGATTAGAATGTAGGCAAAGTATGCGTTAGTATAAAATGTACTCAATATGTTATAGCTAGCATAACCATAAGAGCATAAGACAAGGGTTAGTCAATATAAGACATAATCCAAAATCATATGAAATACTTCATGAAATATAAATCATAAGCATAAGAGACAACATCATAATCATAATAAGCAAAGTCTCCAACATAAGCATCATATAAGTATTACTTGACTCTTAGTCATCTATACCATAATAGAACCATTCTCAAGTGACCTTAAAATCATACATGTGCAAAGCATGAATAAACCTTGTCTCAATCACCATCTAAAACATAGGAATACAATCTTAGGGACATAGCCCTTTACATCAATAGTCTTCAATATAGAAAGTACAATAGAAGCTAGAAACAATAACATCTTGTCCTCAAACTTGAGGACTCACCAAGCCTAGGGAATAGTCAACCCAAGCTTCACTTGAAGGAAGTAGAAGTACGTCTCAACGATCAGAACCTACACTCATAATAAATGTAGAGGAAATGGGTTAGCACATAAAGTACTAAGTACGGAAGCATGCATAAAATCCTTGAAATATGATAAAAAGGACATTTTTGTTCAAAAGTATGCATTATTCAAGTTTAGAAATCAACATGCACTTTCAAGGTAAAACATAAGTCATAATCACGTTTAACTTCAAAACATAGTAACACCATCACCTTAGCAACTCTAAGGAACACTTGTGCAATGTATGGTTGGCATCCCATAATACCAACCATACTAAGTACTCCTTTGAAGCTACCTTAGTCATACATACCATCTTTAGACTTCATCATAATCAATAGTCATATATAAGGAAATAGTCATGTACATTACTTTGGACATAATGAAAGTCATTCATAGTAACCATCCATTCAACATACATGCATACATTCATGTCTCATCATAGCATAAAGAAACTACCCCATAACACCTTACTAAGTCTACTTGTGCAATGTAAAAGTGAAGTCCCATACCCCCACTCCTACTAAGTAAAACTCATCAAGGAGTCATAGGTATAGTTCATGTCTTATTCATTATCTTTTCATATAGGGAGGAATAGCCATAACCGACATAGACCATGTGAGCGACATGGAATCCGGTGTCATGTAACCCCACACCAAAAGAAGGTGTCCTACTTGCCTAAGGTAGAACTAACATGTTTAGCTTTTAGGTGGATCCACTAGCTAAAGACCTATGTGGGCACATAGTTATGGGATATGGAGATTGTTTCTAGAAACCCAACCTATTGTATTGGCGGGGGAGTTTCCATCTCATGAGAATAATCTATATGACCCGGTCTATTGTATTGACGGGAGGGCCTCTACCTCATTGACCATATCCTCTCGGTGCTAAGCATTATTTCCCAAATTATACATAGTTAGTTTTGAATTGCATTTACATGTGAAGGAATACTTTACCCTTCATTCAATACAACTCATAAAATAGCTCATAGATTCAATAAAGTGAGAATGTACTTTCAACCTTAGAATCAATCATTAACATGTGAGTAGGCCTTTCACATTATTGTTCATAGTGTTTCATGAGAATAACCTTTCAATCAACACATCAACATTATCATCATCCTAGAAAATTTACATATAATCAAGTGTAAGGGTAAGAGAAGAATGACCTCTCAACAATACCTCAATTTATACAATAGTCATAGGATCTTCACTTTCTAAGTGAATCATAAGTTCATACACAACTTTCATCAACATGTACAAACCCTAGTAACTTACCCCTTCAAGGGTCATGAATCATGTTTCACAATTACACCTAGAAATACTACACTAGGCATGAATAAAACAAGATTCAATAACTAAAATATCATAGACACAATTCATAGTATTCACCCTGCATCAATACACCCAATCACAATTTATGAAATTGGGGTCATGGGGAAATTCATGGGTTCATGGGGAGTTTTACTATAAAAATCACCATTAAACATCAAATCATCCATAATATAAGACAATTAACCCAATGAAATCGTTTTTAGGAAGAACCTATGGCTAAATTGAAAACCCTAGTTTTGGAAGAATCTACCACATTCATAATTAAGAGTTGAAGGGCTTCATGGATAAAAGTGTTCCATGAATCAAGACTCCCATATCTTAATTGAAGATTTGCCCACGAATTGGAGTTGAGAAGATTGGTTCTTGAGCCCTATTCTTCAAGTTCTTGTTGTTCTTCAATGAAGGAACTCTAGAGAGAGAAATATTGGAGAGGAGAGGATTTTGGGGAAATATTTGGGTGTTGTGAATTAATGAGTAAAAGTGGGTGAATTTGACTTAAAAATAACTTATATAGTACCCCTAAAAATACCCAAAACGACCCCACTTTGTTTGGACATAAAAAGGAAAAGACCCTACTGACCCTCATTTAAAATCCACCCTCATGTGTCATGGACACCTTCACGAGACAAATATTCTCGTGAAGGTTTGGGGCAGTAGCCCCTCTACGGTGGCATGAGTCTTTCAAGCCCAAGGCATCACCACGAGGGGCTCCACGAGCCGTGGTGAAGACCACGAACCATTGTCCTTCTCGTGGTCCTTGAGGCAGTAGCCTCGCCACTTGGGGCCCTTTGCTCATTGCCTAAGGCAACTCCACGAGCACCTCCCATGGTCGTAGTCATGACCACGGGACATGGTGATGGCCGTGGAAGTTGAGGCAGTAGCTAGGGAAAATGGTTGCCATATTTTCATGGCCAAGGCAAGACCACGAGCTGCCTTCACGAGCCGTGGTGAGGACCACGACTCGTGGTCCCACTCGTGAAGGTGGGGCAGTAGCTACAAGCTAGGGGAAAACTTTGGCCTTTGGCCTTGGCTTGGCCCCTTTGCCTCGCACTTTCCCCTTTGGTCTTGACCCAAATAACCCTCATACTCACGTTTAGGCTCTAGATTAACCTACCATTTTCCGGAGTGTTATATTATCTCCCCCTTGGGAACATTCGTCCTCGAATGACAATTTAAACACCTTACAAAAATAAAGACTCAAGACTAGCAGCCCATCATGCATGCAACATAACAAAATGTACAATTAATAGGAGGAAACATCAACTCCTTCTCAAGTCATAAACAATGCAATTACAAGGAAGTAGGGACTACATCCACAACCCAATATGCACAAAACTCGTCATTTCATATCATTTTAGGAGGAACTACCTTCTCCAACTCAAACAAGCTCAACACAACAATAAGGAGCTAATATGCCATTTCATCAAAACATAACTAAGCATGTTCAACACAACATCTCATGAAGTCAAATATGCAATCATCATACTAAAGTTCAAACCAACATGAGGAACATAAAAGCCATGAAAACTCAATTTATACTAAATTATGAATTCTCACAAGAACATGCATATTATAAGGAAATCATAAGGAACACTCATAACACAATTGACTTCCAAAGCACCAAACTCAAGAAAATTGCTTACCTCAAGTTGGGATAGGAGTAGAAGGAAAAAGATGAGGATAGCGGGACTTCATATCGGCCTTGGCCTCCCATGTAGCACCCTCAACTAAGTGATTCCTCCATAAAACCTTAACGGAAACAACCTCTTTGTTTCTTAACCTCTTAACTTGCCGGTCCAAAATCTTAACCGGGACTTCTTCATAAGAGAGGTTCTCATAAACTCCTAAACTCTCTAAAGGAAGGATGGACACCGGATCACCAATGCACTTCTTAAACATGGAAACATGAAACACCGGGTGAACCGGAGCCAACTCATTTGGCAAGTCCAATTCATATGCAACTTTCCCAACACGTTTCAAGATTTGGTATAGGCCCATATACCGGGGACTAAGCTTCCCCTTCTTACCAAACCTCATCACACCTTTCATAGTTGAGATTTTCAAGTAGACCCAATCACTAATCTCAAATTCAAGATCCCTCCCTCCAACATCGGCATAAGACTTTTGCCGACTTTGGGCCGTCTTCAACCTCTCTCTAATGAGTCGAACTTTTTCAATGGCATCATATACTAGTTTGGGACCAATTAGAGCAAACTCACCTACTTCAAACCAACCAACCAGAGATCTACACATCCTACCATATAGTGCTTCAACGGAGCCATGGCAATGCTTGAGTGGTAACTATTGTTGTTGGCAAATTCTATCAAGGAAAGATGGTGATGTTTGCGTAATCAAGACACAACTTCCAATTCAAGTGTCTACGATCGTACAATAGTAAGATAACCCAACCGAATGGGTTGGGGTCGAGTCCCAAGAGAGCGATTTCTGAGAATTAAGAGTCAAGCGCGAATATGCTAGAGTTAACCATAGCTAAAAATATTATCGAGTAAAACCATCATAATTAAGGAATTGACATGAATATCAATTATCAAAGGGGGGTTTGTAGTCGATTAACAACTAAAACAACGAAAATACAAAGATGCGAATATAGGGAGACGAGATTCTTGGGATGTGATAGGAATATGGGATAAACTACACAATCAACTAAATGCTATTGATAGTCAATTCCTGAACATTTGTACCTAGGCTAGACTTATGTGGAGGTAAATTCTTGCTTGAGCAACTTACCCCGAATCAACTCGATTTCTCTCGAACACCAAGTTGCCACTTTTAAGCACATCCTCCGCCTTAGCCCATTCACTCTCTCATGCTGAATATGTGGGAAAAGGCCTAGGATTCACTCTCTCGAGATGAAACCACGATGACCCAATAACCACCGGCTATCAATTTAGTAGTCTTAGTATTAAAACCTCTCTCTCGAGTAAGCCAAAAACACTAAGATGAAATCATATTTGCAACTACAATCCCATTAAGTTCAAACACAACTACTAAATGAAATCACATTTAAACAACAAATAAACTAACAATAAGCATTACCCAACATGAAATTTAACCCATATTCACAAAATCACACCCCAAGAATTGGGGTTTTAGCAAGACATGAAAAAGAGATAGAAATCAATACCAACAAGTGTTTCCATCAAGTGGGTATGATAGGAAATGTCTTTAAACACGTCTAGGATGAAAATTCTTGGATACCCACTTCCAATTTCTTGGAGTTGAAAACCTTCAAAACCTTCAAGATCAAGAACAATGTCTCCCTACTTGAAACTTAGAAAAATAAAATGTTGTATCTGAAATTGCATACTAAGATAAAAATTCAAACTAGTATTTATAGTTGTCTAAAAATGTGCTGCGACGGATCACTCGGTGTAGTTAGTCGGGATCACTGATGCACTTGGCGATCAACCCTTTGGTCTGCGTCATCGCCTTTCAGCATCTTCGCATTTTGGATTATTGGGCGATATAGTACTACTTCGCGGAATTGTTTGGCGACGCGCCGACTGCTCCTTTTCATCGTCGACTTGATCTTTTCCTTCAGGGCTCAGCACACTTGAACTTTGGGTGAGGTTGAGGCCATTCGGCGACTCACCTAATGCATTAGGTGATCCACATGCATTCTTTTCTTCGTCTTTTAAGCCATTTTGTTCCTTTTTGCTAAGTAGTGTCCATGCTTTGCCTCAAACTCCAAATACCTAAAACTTAAGGATTTACATTAGTTATTAAGATAAAATATGTATTTGAGGAAACTAATTTTATTAAAATGAAACCCTAAATGATTCCAAATTGTGGACTCATCAACACCCCCAACTTAAACTTTTGCTTGTCCTCAAGTAAAACTCAAGTTCGGCAGTTCAAAAAGGATGTCTCGAACAGTGATACACAAGACTCAATTTACTCATGCGAAGATCAAATGTGCACTCAAAGTTTCAAGTTGTGACACACCATTATCAAAGAATCTCAAGCTCACCATATTTGCTTCAAATGCAAGTTCAAGCTCAACTAAAGTGTTCAAGGTAAGTTTCTCGAGAGAGAATTTACCCCACTAAAGTCTAGCCTAGTTACAAATATTCAGCGATGTACTATCAATAACATTTACCCGATAGTGTCTTTTATCCCATATTCCTATCACATCCCAAGAATCCCGTCTCCCTATCTTGTTTCCTTATATTTTTGTCATTTTTATTGATTAGTTAATACAAACCCCCCATTGATAATTGACACTTGCGTCACCCCTTAGATTTATTATGTTTGTATTCGATAATGTTTATAACTATGATTGATTAGAACTTAATTTTACTTTTCTATTAATTCACAAAACCACTCCCTGTGGGAATGATCCCAACCCTTGGTTGGATTATATCACTACACGCGATCATTGGCACTTGAACCGAAGTAGTGTCCTGATACGTGAAGTCAAAATGGCGCTGCTTCCGGGGAGTGGTGTTAGTTGAGAATTTGTAGTTAAGTAGGATTTGTGTTCTTGTTAGTCGTAGTTTACTTACTTAATTTTTAGTTGTGTTTTGCTTGTTTGTGTATTGCAACAGGGACGATGAGTGTAAATGGTAATTCTGGGTATCAAATGGATCACCCTCTATTGAAATTATTGAATCTTAGGGACAACCTCCTAACGTTCAAAAAAGTGGGGTGTGAAACTATCCATGAGATGTGGCCTAGGTTTAAGGCATTACTACAGCAGTGCCCAACTCATGGGATGCCTGATAAAGTGCTGCTAGAATGCTTTTATAGAGGCATTGGTTCCAAAAATAGAAGCATTGTTGATCAACTCTTTACAGGGTGTTTGACAAAACAACCCTATGAAGTGGTAGCCCAATGCCTTGATGGTATGGTTAAAGCTAGCAAGGAATCACAAAAGGACCAAGAATGGGCTGCATTGCTGATTCAATTGCATGATCTGTCCAAGAAGGTAATGAAGTTAGAAGTAAGGTTTACAAAGAAGAGCAAGTACCTTCCCCCTCGTAAGTGTAAAAAGATGAAGCAGCATGAGAGTGGACAAAATGGAGAGGTCCTCTCACTCATTCTACACAAAATTAAAGAACAAGATAGAGTGTTGAATGAGATAAAAGAGAATGTCGAAATCCTAAATCAGATGACGACCTCCCATTCCATGATCATCCAACTACAAGACACCCAAATAGGCAAAATGTTGTCTTGTCTCTACTCATAACATAAAGAGGGGTCGCCTACTGATACTATGGCTAACCCCAATAATGAGGTTAGAATGGTGACATGTGTTATGCCACGACGTTAACTAAGGCGCTGTTTGGGAGGCAACCTAAAACCCCTTATTTCTTTTATTTGTGTTTTGGTAAAATAATGGTGTGTTGTTTAAACAGGTTGAAGTGTGGAAAGTGTTCAACAAAGTACAGGGTGGCGAGCAACAGGTCCAGTCGGCGAGCCCGACCTAATCCGCCGTTTGACTAAAGACATCTTCAAATTAGAGTATGTAAAACTCGGCGAGCCTAGGACATTATTGGGGAATCACCGACATGATCGCCGACCATGTGAGTGATCTCGACGGAGATCGCCGTTGGGACCCAACACTAACTGAAGGTTCTGTAAAATTTGGTGAGGTAAATGAACTCTCGGCGAATCACTGAGAGGATAGGCGAGCTTGACTAACATCGCCGAATGGGCGAAAACTGGACGGTTTTGCAGGCCAAAGGTTTAAAAGTTTCATACTCATTCACTTTCCCTTACTTTTTATCTTCCCAAACTCACATCTGCACGCTAGTTCCTATATTTTTGCATTTTTAGTGTTGATTTGTGCTCGGAGTTGGATTACATTACCGCCAAGCGTTTTAATCTTCTCTTTATCGACACCAAAGATTCATTTTCTATGCCCCAAGTTTATTTTATCAAAAATTATACTCATTTGCAATAGCTTGATCTTGTTGAAGTGTTCTGATCCTGTTTGATAGGATTAGATTGTTTACATCCATGATTTAATTTGATAATCTTGCTCGAGTAGTTGTGATTGTTGAAATCCTGTAATTGTATGCCTTAAACTGGATTAAAATTTGAGGGGTTGTGTTTGGGTGTTATGGGTCTGAGCTTAATTTAACTAGTGCATGCTTTGATTTTATTTTTGGGGGTTGTGGGGTTGAATTCGAGAAAGTGGGTTGAAGGTGGGCACGTTGGGTCGAGTCGCCAAACCACTCAGCGGTTCGCCTAGTGCCCCCATCTCGCCTTTAATTTCTTGCTAAGTCAGTAGTTGAAGTCTGTAACTTTTGGCGAGAATCCTGAGGTCGTCGAAAGCACTCGGTGACTCATCGAAAGGCTTTTCATTTGTCCTTTGTCTGCACCTTTGAACCTTTGTGCACTGGAACTTTCGGTGGGCCTATCTTTGTTCACCAAAAGCTATCGACGACACGCCGAGTGGTTCCCCCCATCGCCTACTTGCTGCAGTTTTTAGAGCTAATTCCTTTGGTGAGCTCGATCTACCTCGCCCAAGAAATTTGGTGATTCACCCTCTGGTTTGGCGAATCTGTCTGAAATTGTTCTGCTGTGCTTTTGTTTAAGTTTTTCTAACTTCTCTTCGAGATTTTGCAGACTTAACTAAATCAAAAGCTGCTGAAAGAATAACACCAACCCAAGAGAAGTCCAAAGGGATTACGATAAATGAGGATGCAACTACGTCGAAAGGCAAAGCTACGAAACTACCCACAACTACTGGGAAAGGCAAGGGAAAGAGTCCCACTTCTTCCAGGAAGACCATTACCCTAGATCCTAATATTCCTTTATGGGGCCGGGATTCTACAGGCGGTGCATGTCTTTCTAGCGGACTCACACTCAGCAGAACTTGGTGAATCTGGTACTGTTGTTCCTCCTGAGGTGACCTCGGGCACTGATGCCCATATTCAGAGTGCGACACCGAGCACTGAAGCACTGACAGCTGGAGTGACTGACTAGAAAAGATCCCCTCTTTACCTCCCTCTGTGTCTTACTTTATTTCATTTTTGGATATGTTTTTTGATTATTTGCATTTGAGGAGAAATGTTTTTATTTGTGGTGGGGTGAGACCCACATTTGTGTGACCTTTGGGCATAGTAGTTTTATTTATATATTTGGGCTTTGTGCTTAATATTTTGTTATACACTGCTTTTTGTGGAAGGTTTGAGCTTGTGGCTCCTTGTTTTTAATTGAAAATATTTTTTGACCCTTCCGCAATTTTTTTCCACCTCTTGTATGTATTGAATGTGGTTGTTCTCTTGCAAATTTGAGTATCGATTTTGATCAATACCGATGACTTGAATAGTGATCATAATCGAACAAACATGAATGTGCGGCTATGATGAGGCCAAATGAAGTTGCATAGTCAATATGTGAACTCTTTGCATCTCGTTGTGACTAGCCATGTATCAAATTGATTCTCTTGAAATGAACGTTGCACACTAGCGAGAGTGTGGAGTCTTGTTTGACTTTGGTGTCGATGCCTTGTGTGATGAGCTTACTGTGAACCATGCATGAAAATACCTAGAATTTGCCCCGTTGGTCCAGTCGACTAAGGAAGGCTATCTCTTGATATGATCTTTTGATACTATTGGGTACATGCTTTTGATAATAAATCTGTTGAATATTTGTGACTAGGCTAGACCATAGTGGGGGTAAATTCTCTCTCAAGCAACTTACCCCGAATCAAATGAGTTCCTCTCGGACACCCACTTGCTGCATGAAGAACAACCTCCACCTTAGCCCACTCACTCTCTCGAGATGAGTGTGTGGGAGAAGGACTAGGGTTCACTCTCTCGAGCTGAACCTCATGTCGACCCACTCCCACAGACAATCAATTTAGTAGTCTTAGTTTTATGACCTCTCTCTTGAGCAAGCCGAAAACACATAGGTGAAATCATATTTTCAACTACAATTTCATTTAGTTCCACCACAACTACTAAACGAAATCACATCTAAACAACAAATAAATCATCAACAAGCAAGACCCAATAGATAATCTAACCCATATTCAAAAAATCACACCCCAAGAATTGGGGTTTTAGCTAGACATGTAAAAGAGATAGAAATTTATACCAAAATGAGTTTGCATTCAAATGGGTATGAAGATTTAAGTCTTAAAACAAGTCAAAAGTGAAAAATACTCAAGACCCAAGGTCAAAATCGTGGAGTTGAAACCCTTTGAATCTTCAAGTTCTTCAAAACCCTCTCCAAGCTCAGGACTCAAAAGTATATGTTAAAAATTCTATAATAAAAATCTGATACTAAACGACAACTCTCAATGAGTATTTATACTTTTCAAAAAATCTGTGCTGCAGCGGATCATTCGACGTCGTTAGTCGAGATCGCCGATCAACTCGGCGATCCGCCCTTTGGTAGGTTTTATCGCCGTCTTGCTCTATCCTTTAGTATCGTCGTGTTTGGATCATTTGGCGACATAGTACAACTTCGTGGAACTGCTCGGCGATACGCCGACTGCTCTTTTTCACCACCGATTTAATCCTTTCCTTCAGGGTTCAGCACACTGGAACAAAAGGTGAGGATAAGACCTTTTGGCGACTAGCCAAATGGGTTCGGTGATTCTCAGATCTTCATTTCTTCGTTCTTTCAGCTGCCTTTGTTCCTTTTTCGCTAAGTAGTGTCCATGCTTCCCTTCAAACTCTAAATACCTGAAACTTAAGGGTTTTCATCAGATATTGAGATAAAATATGAATTTGAGGACACTAATTCTATCAAAGTATAACCCTAAATGAGTCCAATTTGTGGACTCATCAACACCCCCAACTTAAACTTTTGCTTGTCCTCAAGCAAACTCAAGTTCAGCAGTTTAAAAAGGATGTCTTCAACAGTGCTACACAAGACTCAATCATGAATGCACACAAAAAAACTCAATTTACTTATGCAATGATCAAATGTGCATCAAAGATTCCAGTTGTGACTGACCAATATCAAAGAATCTCATGTTCACAATACTTGCTTCAAATGCAAGTTCAAGCTCAACCAAAGTGTACAAATGCCCTCACACAAGGAATGATTCCAATTTCACACACAAATTTTTGATCATTTAAAGTTCCGGAATCAAATGCAACGCTCACACTCACAAAGAAGAACACAATGCATGCTTTCACCCATAGGTTTGCCCGTATTTTCTGATCAACATTTGTTTCGGCTCACTCAAGATAAAAAAGGTCTTTTCAAGGCTTGTAATGGGGCTGAGTGCAAAGGTATGGTCATTTAGGCTTAGTGACTTTCATCCTCATGAAATGTGGTGCTCACAACACTTCCTTTCCTTTTCCTTCGTCATTCTCTTTAGTGCTAATAAGTCATCCTATTATTCACTTTCCATGGATTGTTTGGGAAACCCATTTCTTTTGTAATTTATTCCACAACTTTCTTTTTCATTCTTTTTCTTTTTCTTTTCTCTTTTTTTTTTATATGGAGGGGTTACATTTTTCTTAAAACCATGGGTAAGAGGAGACTTTTCGTGCACTTCTTGATTTTCCCTTATCATTTCACCACACCCCCAACTTAGGCTTTTGGCCTAAGTTGGCTATTCAACTAACCATAATTTCATAAGGATTATGGGTAATGGATAAATAAAGGTTATGATTTCATCAAGTTTTTTCCAAAGAAAGGTAAGGCTCAAGGGGTGTTCAAAAGCTGTTCACACACTCACAAGGTAGGTCACAAAAGAGGTATATGTCAAATTGGCTCACACTCTTTAAAGTTTCCTAAGATCATATCAAGAGATAGCATCACTTAGCTGACCGGACCAACGGGGATAATTCTAGGATCTATCATGCATGGTTCAAAGTAAGCTCATCACACTAGGCATTGACACTACAGTCAAACAAGACTCCACACTTTCGCTAGTGTGCAATGATCATTACAAGAGACTTAATTCGATACTACACTAGTCATAACGTGATGTAAAGAGTTCACATATTGTCTATGTAACTTCATTTGGCCTCGTTGTATCCGTACATTCATGTTCATCGATTGAGAGCACTTTTCAAGTCATCGGTATTTATCAGAACCGATACTTAAATTTTGCAAAAGAACAGCCATATTCAACACATGAGAGGTGGCAAAATTTTTTGGACGGGTTAAAATTTTGCAATTTAAAATAAATGGAGCCATAAGCTCAAACATCCACGCAAAGCAGTGTAATAACACAATAATAGCTCACAACCCAAAATATAAACAAAATACGAACATCAATAGCACAAAAAGGTGGGCCTCACCCCACCACAATTAAAAAGTATTTGTCCTCAAATGCAAACGAAAGAAAGTACCCAAAAGTGAAAGTAAGTAAGAAAGAGAGGGAGGTAGAGAAAAATCATGTCTACGCAGTCGCTCTATCTGTCTGGGCATCAGTGCCTGATGTGTCAGCCTGAAATTTGATAATGGCCCCTGGAGCTTCTTCAGAAGATTCGGCGACATCTGACTTACTAAGATTGTCCAAGTCATGAGCCGTCAAAAAGGAGTGGATAGATGTGAAGAATCCACATCTCCACGAGGGAATAATGGGGTCTCAGGGATTTGTTCTCTTGTTGGCACTGGGCTTCTTGCCCTCATTATCCATTTTGGGAGGATTTGGTGCCTTTGTATTTCTCCTGAATTTTTTTGCTTTTGTTTGTCGGGGTGGCATATCTCTTCCATCTACTTTCGGTCTAGCCATTTCTGCAAAGCTTCGAGAAAAAATTAGAAAGTATTCAAACAAAAGCAAGGCAGTTCAATTGTAGAATCACTTCGCCGAACCAGTTGGTGAAGCACACAACTACTTAGGCGGTTCGCCGAGTGCAGTACATAGAGAATACAAGGGTGCAGACAAAGGGTGAATAAGAAATCTTTCGGCGAGGTGCCAAAAGTGTTCGACAACATCATGCTTCTCGCCGAAAGTTACAAAATTCAACATCATATTTGGCATTAAATTAGAGGTGAGATAGGGATTTTAGGCGAACCGCCAAGTGATTCGGCGCGCTCGTCCCAGCTCGCCAAATGACTCAACGTGCCTGGTTTTGACCCAACTTCTCGAATTCAACCCCGCAACTCCCGAAAGCAAAATCAAAATATGCAATAGCCAAATTATTCTCAGACCCAGCGACACTTATGCATAACCCACGAATTTTCATCCACTAGGGCACAATTTTCAGGAATCAACTATTTAATTCAGTAGGTCAATATTATCGAATCAAAGAAAGTAAACAAAATTTTTAATCCTTCTAGAGAAGACCAGCACACATCATCACAGTAATGTCATCGCATTTGAGCACAACTTTTGATAAAAGGAACGTAGGGCTCGAAAACCAACCTTGGATGCTGATTAAAATGCTACTAAGATGCTAGGTGGCAACGCAATCCAGATCCAAGCACAGTTTAATAACCAAAACACAATAGAGATGCAGTGATATTGAGAATAAAAGTAGGTGTGAGTTTGCAAAGTTTGAAAATGAGGGAGAACATAGGAAATTGAAACTTTTAAATCTTTGACTTGAAAAACCATTCAGTTCTTGCCCACTCGACGTCATTAGTTGTGAGTGTCGAACCATTCAACGTCACGCCGAGCAATCACCTTCGTCGCCGAGTTTTACAAAATCCACCAATTTATGTGGGGATCCAAACAACAATACAAATTGGGGTCACCGAACTGATCGGCGACTCGCCACTCATTTCTTTGGGCCCACCAAGTTTTACAGACCCCAAACCCAAGTTGGGTTGGATCAAATGGTGGTGAGAGTCGAGTCACCTAATACTTCGGTGACCCGCCAACCGATATTTTCCTCGCCAATCTCTTTCTTTCCAAATGCTTCCCACACTTCTTCCTGCATAATGAACACACCATTATTTCTAAAATCAACATAAAGCAATAAAAAGGGTTTTGGGTTGCCTCCCAAACAACGCCTTAGTAAACTTCGTAACACGACGCATATCAACACCTAGTCTTCATTTTTGGAGTGGCCATTGTGTAACTAGGTGAATACTCGGCAAACGGTGGATAACGACTTGATATCAAATGACCTATCTGGGCATATTGCAGCTGAATAGTCATTGAATTTGCAGTAGTTGTATGATTCATCATTTCGATATTTTCTTTCATCTCATTCAACATCTTGTCTTTTTCTTTGATTTTTTGTTGAATGAGCGAGAGGACTTCTCATTTTGTGTGCCCTCCTTATTCTCCCCCCTTGTACACTCTCGAAGGGATGAGTGCTTTACCCTTTTTAAGGCATGTGTTTCCAACTCCATGACTCTTTTGGACAAGAAATTCAATTGGGTTAACAGTGCATCCCGCTCTTGTTTCTTGTTGGTCTCCTTGTTGGATTCAATCATACCATCTAGGAGTTTGGCTATGATTTCATAGGGTTGGTGTAGCATACCACCCACAAAAAGTTGATCAGCGTTAATTCTATTTTCGGGTCCCAAATCCTTACAGAAGCTCTCTAGTAGCACCTTGTCGGTCATCCCATGAGTGGGGCATGGCTGCAGCACTGCCTGGACCTTCAACCACATTTACTGAATAATTTATTCCCCTACTTGTTTGAACGTTAGGAGGTTGTCCCTAAGGCTCAACAGTTTCAAGAAGAGGTGATCTATTTGAGACCCATAATGATCCTTCATATCCATTTTTCCGCTTCAATACACAAACCAAAAAAATGAAACTAAAAGTGAAGTAAGTGAACTACAATTAAGAAGAGCAATTTTTTTACTAAACTAAGAATTCTCAAATAACACCACTCCTCGACATCGGCGCCATTTTGATGTTTGCATAATCAAGACACAACTTCCAATGCAAGTGTCTACGATCGTACAATAGTATAATAACCCAATCAAGGGTTGGGATCATTTCCATAGGGAGTGGTTTTGAGAATTAGTAGAAAAATAAAATTAAGTTCTAATTAGTCATAGATGAAAACATTATCGAATACAAACACACTAAATTTAAGGGGTGACACAAAAGTGTCAATTAACAATGGTTTTTTTTTTATCACAAGTAAGCAAAAACAACAAAAATGCAAAGAGTACTAATCAAGGAGATGGGGTTCTTGGGATGTGATAGGAATACATGATAAACTAAACTATTGGGTACATGCTTTTGATAATAAATCTGTTGAATATTTGTAACTAGGCTAGACCATAGTGGGGGTAAATTCTCTCTCGAGCAACTTACCCCGAATAAAATGGGTTCCTCTCGGAAACCCACATGCCTCATGAAGAACAACCTCGGCCTTAGCCTACTCACTCTCTCGAGCTGAGTGTGTGGGAGAAGGACTGGGGTTCACTCTCTCGAGCTGAACCTCATATCGACCTACTCCTACCGGCCATTAATTTAGTAGTCTTAGTTTTACGACCTCTCGCTCGAGCAAGCCGAAAACACAAAGGTGAAATCGTATTTGCAACTACAATTTCATTAAGTTCCACCACAACTACTAAATGAAATCACATCTAAACAATAAATAAATCATCAACAAGCAAAACCCAATAGACAATCTAACTCATATTCACAAAATCATACCCCAAGAATTGGGGTTTTAGCTAGACATGTAAAAGAGATAGAAATTTATATCAAAATGAGTTTGCATTCAAATGGGTATGAAGATGTAAGTCTTAAAACAGGTCTAAAGTGAAGAATACTCAAGACCCAAGGCCAAAATCTTGGTGTTGAAACTGTTTGAATCTTCAAGTTCTTCAAAACACTCTCTAAGCTTAGGACTCAAAACTCTATGTTAAAAATTCTATAATAAAAATCTGATACTAAGCTACAACTCTCAACGAGTATTTATACTTTTTAAAAATCTATGCTGCATCGGATTATTCGGCGTCATTTGTCGAGATTGCTGATCAACTCGGCGATCCACTCTTTGGTATGTTTCATCGCCGTCTTGCACTATCCTTCAGCATCCTCGTGTTTGGATCATTGGGTGACATAGTACAGCTTCGCGGAACTGCTCGGCGATACGCTGACTGCTCTTTTTCACCGTCGATTTGATCCTTTCCTTCAGGGTTCAGCACATTGGAACAAAAGGCGAGAATAAGACTTTTTGGCGACTCGCCGAATTGGTTCGGCGATTCTCAGATCTTCATTTCTTTGTTCTTTCAGCTGCCTTTATTCCTTTTTTGCTAAGTAGTGTCCATGATTTCCTTCAAACTTCAAATACCTGAAACTTAAGGGTTTTCATCAGATATTGAGATAAAATATGCATTTGAGGACACTAATTCTATCAAAATATAGCCCTAAATGAGTCCAATTTTTGGACTCATCAGTGAACCTCTTCTGAATACCCCTTAAGCCTTATCTTTATTTGGAAGAAACTTGATGAAAACTTGACCTTTCTTAAATCCACTACCCATAATCCTCGTGATTTGTGGTTGATTGAATAACCAACTTAGGCCAAAAGCCTAAGTTGGGGATGTGGTAAAAAGAGAAGGCAAGTCAAGAAGTGCAAGAAAAGTCTCCTTTAACCCAAGGTTTTGAGAAAAATGGAACCCCTCCTTATAAAAAAAAGAAAGGAAAGAAAAATAAAAAGAATGAAAATGTGTGGAATAAAGTACAAAAGAAATGGTATTTCCGAACAATCCTTGGAAAGTAAATAATGGACTGAATTATGATCACTAAAGAAAATAATGAAAGAAGAGGAAATGAAGTGTTGTGAGAACCACATTTCATGAGGATGAAAGTCACTGAGCCTAAATGACCATACCTTTGCATTCAGCCCCATTACAAGCCTTGAAAAGACCATTTTGACCTTGAGTGAGCTGAAGCAATTGTTGATTGGAAAATACAAGCAAACCTATGGGTGAAAGCATGCATTGTGTTCTTCATTATGAGAGTGAGCGTTACATTTGATTTTGGAACTTTAAATGATTAAATCATTGTCTATGAATATGGAATCATTCTTTGTGTGAGGGCATTTGAATACCTTTCTTGAGCTCGAACTTGCATTTGAAGCAAGTATAGTGAGCTTGAGAATCTTTGATAATGGTGTGTCACAACTTGAAACTTTGAGTGCACATTTGATCTTCATATGAGTAAACTGAGTCTTGTTGTGTACATTCATGATTGAGTCTTGTGTAGCACTGTTTGAGACATCCTTTTTGAACTGCTGAACTTGAGTTTTACTTGAGGACAAGTAAAAGTTTAAGTTGGGGGTGTTGATGAGTCCACAATTTGGACTCATTTAGGGCTTTATTTTAATAGAATTAGTGTCCTTAAATGCATATTTTGTCTCAATAACTGATGTAAATCCTTAAGTTTTAGGTATTTGGAGTTTGAGGTAAAGCATGGACACTACTTGGCAAAAAGGAACAAAACGGTTGAAAAGACGAAGAAAATAAGGCCTGAGGATCGCCTAATGTATTTGGCGAGTCACCGAAAGGCCTTAACCTCGCCCAAAGTTCCAGCGTGCTGAGCCCTGAAGGAAAAGATCAAGTCGGCGATGAGAAGGAGCGGTCGATGTGTCACCAAACAGTTCAAGCAGTACTATATCGCCCAATGATTCATAACACGAAGATGCTGAAGGCATGAGCTGAAAGGCGATGAAGCAGACCAAAGGGCGGTTCGCCCAGTGCATTGGCGATCCCGACTAACTGCGCCGAGTTATCCTTCCCAACACATTTTTTTTGACAACTATAAATACTAGTTTGAATTTTTATTTTAGTATGCAATTTCAGATACAACATTTTATTTTCTAAGTTCTCAAGTAGGGAATATTTTTGCTTTGCTTTTGAAGATTTGAAGACTTTCAACTCCAAGAAATTGGAAGTGGGTGTTGAAGATTCCTCATCTTAGACTCATTTAGAGTGAATATAAATCATACCCAGTTGATGTTACTTCGATTTAGTATCATTTTCTTCATTTTCTCTATGTCTAGCTAAAACCCCAATTCTTGGGGTGTGATTTTGTGAATATGGGTTAAATTTACTGTTGGGTGTTGCTGATTGTTGGTATATTCATTGTTTAAATGTGATTTCATTTAGTAGTTATGTTTGAACTTAATGAGATTGTAGTTGCAAATACGATTTCATCTTAGTGATTTTTTGGCTTGCTCGAGAGATAGGTTTTAAAACTAAGACTACTAAATTGATAGCCGGTGGTTATTGGGTCGTTGTGCGTTCAGCTCGATAGAGTGAATCCTAGGCCTTCTCCCACACTTTCAACTCAAGAGAGTGAATGGGCTAAGATGGAGGCTGTGCTTAAAAGTGGCAATTCAGTGTTCGAGAGAAATCGAGTTGATTCGAAAGAGAATTTATCCCCACTAAAGTCTAGCCTAGTTACAAATATTCAGCGATGTACTATCAATAACATTTACCCGATAGTGTCTTTTATCCCTTATTCCTATCACATTCCAAGAATCCAGTGTGCCTATATCGTTTCTTATATTTTTGTAATTTTTGTTGATTAGTTAATACAATCCCCCATTGATAATTGACACTTGCATCACCCCTTAGATTTATTATGTTTGAATTTGATAAAATTTATAGCTATGATTGATTAGAACTTAATTTTACTTTTCGATTAATTCTCGAAACCACTCCTTGTGGGAATGATCCCAACCCTTGGTTGGGTTATATCACTACACGTGATCGTTGGTACTTGAACCGAAGTAGTGCCCTGATACGTTAAGTCAATACCTACTTCCAATTTCTTGGAGTTAAAAACCTTCAAAACCTTCAAGCTCAAGAACAATGTCTCCCTACTTGAATTTTAGAAATATAAAATGTTGTATCTGAAATTGCATACAAAGATAAAAATTCAAACTAGTATTTATAGTTGTCTAAAAATGTTCTGCGTAGGATCACTCGGAGCACTTAGTCGGGATCGCCGATGCACTCGGCGATCTGCCCTTTGGTCTGCGTCATCGCCTTTTAGCTTTTGCCTTCAGCATCCTCGCGTTCTGGATCATTGGGCGATATAGTACTGCTTCGCGGAACTGTTCGGCGATGCATCGATTGCTCCTTTTCATCGCCGACTTGATCTTTTCCTTCAGGGCTCAGCACACTGGAAAATTTGGGCAAGGTTGAGGCCATTCGGCGACTCGCCTAATGCATTAGGCGATCCTCATGCCTTTTTTTCTTCGTCTTTTCAGCTGTTTTGTTCCTTTTTACCAAGTAGTGTCCATGCTTTGCCTCAAACTCCAAATACTTAAAACTTAAGGATTTACTTCAGTTATTGAGACAAAATATGCATTAGAGGACACTAATTCTATTAAAATGAAGCCCTAAATGAGTCCAAATTGTGGACTCATCAGATGGTCGTTCCAATTACCCTTGAAATCAATCACACACGCCCTCAACATGTCCTCTAAGGATTGAATGGTGCGTTCCGCTTGACCATCCGTTTGAAGGAGGAAAGCGGTACTAAGTTTAACATTGGAACCAAAGCCTTGTTGGAATTCCTTCCAAAAATGTGAAGTAAATTGAGTACCCCGATCTTATATGATATATAGAGGAATCCCATGCAACTTCACTATCTCCTTGATGTACAATTTGGCATAGTCATCCACTGAAAATTAAACCTTGATGGGAATGAAGTGTGATTATTTAGTCATCCTATTAACAATGATCCAAATAGAATCATGTTGCCTTCGAGTACAAGGCAATTCCACAATAAAATCCATATTCACATCCTCCCACTTTAAAGTGGGAATATATATATCTTGGAACAGTCCTCCTGGTCTCAAGTGTTCGGCCTTAACTTGTTGACAATTTGGACACTTGGCTACAAAACCTGCTATATCCTTCTTCATGCCATTCCACCAATAGACTTCCCGTAGGTCACGGTACATCTTGGCGGCTCCCGGATGAATAAAATACCGCGAACCATGAGCCTCTTATTGAATTTTCTCTCTTAAGCCATCAACATCCGTAACACATAATCTACCTTGGTACCAGCCTCAACGGACTTGTTGAGAACCGATTCTTTCAACTCCATCAAAATAGGATCAAGGTGTTGCTTAGTCTTTACATCTACAACAAAATACGATTCAGAACTATGATGGACCATGAATCCACCCTTGGTGGAATCCACTATCTGGACACCTAACCAGGCCAACCTATGCAAATCACGAACCAATTCCTTCTTCTGATCTTCTACATGAGCCCCACTACCCATGGACAGTCTACTTAGGGCATCCACAATTACATTAGCTTTGTCGGGGTGGTAAAGGACATTCATGTCATAATCCTTCAAAGGGTCTAACCACCTTCTTTGTCGGAGATTCAAGTTTTTTTGGCTAAACACATATTGAAGACTTTTGTGATTGGTGAAGACATCTACATGGACCTCATAAAGGTAATGTCTCCATATCTTCAAAGCAAACACTACCGCCGCCAATTTAAGATCATGAGTCGGATAATTCTTTCCATGTACCTTGAGTTGCCTTGAAGCATAGTCAATTACTCTACCATGTTGCATAAGGACACATCCCTAACCCTTCGAGAAGCATCAAAATATACCACAAACCCATCGGTACCCTCCAGTAAGGTCAAAACTGGAGCGGATGTAAGTCTATCCTTTAATTCTTGGAAGCTTTTATCATAAGCCTCCGACCACACAAACGTAGCTTTCGTTTGAGTCAATGCCGTCAATGGAGAAGCAATAGAGGAAAAACCCTCAACAAACCTCCTACACTAACCGGCCAAACCCAAAAAACTTCTAATATCGGTAGGAGTTAGAGGTCTAGGCCAACCCTTGACGGCATCCATCTTCTTAGGATCTACCTCAATACTTATGCCCGACACAATGTGACCAAGGAAAGCAACCGACCTTAACCAAAACTCACACTTACTAAACGTAGCATATAATTGGTGGTCTTTAAGGACTTGCAAAACTATCCTCAAGTGATCCTTATGTTCACCCTCACTCCTTGAATAGATAAAAATATCATCGATAAAGACGATCACAAACGAATCAAGATATTGTCTAAACACCCTATTCATTAGGTCCATGAATGCCACCGGGGCATTTGTTAACCCAAAAGAAATAACCACAAATTCGTAGTGATCATACCGGGCCCTATTGGTCGTCTTAAGGATGTCACATCCTCTTACCCTTAGTTGATGGTAACCCAAATGAAGATCTATTTTGGAGAAAAAGGTAGCCCCTTGGAGTTGATCAAACAAATCATCAATCCTAGGAAGTGGATACTTATTCTTTATATTGACCTTGTTCAATTGGCGGTAATCAATACACATCCCAAGGGAACCATCTGTCTTCTTCACAAAGAATACCGGAGCACCCCATGGAGATATACTTGGTTTAATGAAACCCTTGTCTAACAAGTCCTTGAGTTGCTCCTTTAACTCTTTCAATTCTGCCAGAGCCATTCTATAGGGAGGGATAAATATGGGTTGTGTATCTGGCAAAAGATCAATGCCAAAGTCTATTTCCTGTTCGGGAGGAATGCCAGGCAAGTCGTCGGGAAAGACTTCTGAAAACTCACTCACCACGGGGACCGACTCTAATGAAGGAACCTTGACATCCATAACCCTAACAATATGATACATGCACCCTTGGAGATCATTTTTCTATATTTTAGACATGAAACAAATTGACCTCTAGGAATAGAATTCCCCTCTTTCCACTCTAAAATTGGCTCTTTTGGAAATTGAAATTTGACCAAACGGGTCCTACAATATATTGAAGCATAACATGCATGCAACCAATCCATGCCCAAAATCACGTCAAAATCAAGCATGTCTAATTCTACCAAATCAACCAAAGTGACTTTATGAGACAAAGAAATAGGACATCTCCTATATACTCTTTTAGCTACAAGCGAGTCACAAACCGGGGTAGAAACCAAAAAAGGCTCTATTAGGGTTTCAGGGAGTACATCAAATTTCTATGCCACAAGGGGTGTAACAAAAGACAAAGTGGCACCGGGGTCAAGTAATGCATAAACATCAATGGAAAAGGCTTGAAACATACCCGTTACCACATCCGGGGAACTCTCTTACTCTCCTCGGGATTGAAGAGCATAAAAGCAATTCTTCTTGGGATCATCGGAATTGGAACCACTAAGAGGAACTTGATTACCCTCTCTTCTCTTGGCCGTATGGGTTGGGCAATCTTTCAATTGGAGCCCACCTTTTCCATACCCATAGCACACAACCATACCGGTAAGACATTTTCCTTCATGCTTCTTACCACACTTGGCACATGTAGGCCTCTCCATGGAAGGTCCACTCTTATTGCCTCCTTGAGGTTTAGGGTTAGATACCCTATCTTTGTTGGTCTTTGGAGCACTAGAGGAGCTTTGGTTGGAAAACGTCTTCTTGAACCTTGGTCCACTTTGACCCTCAAATTGACCCTTAGAAGAATTTCCATCATCGGTCCTTGTTCTCTTTACCTATCTATTCTTGTTCCTAAGCCTTGTCTCCTAAAATTGTTGAGCTGAGCATACACCATTAGATGTGAAATGTCTATATTGTCATGAAGCATTGCCGCACGACATTCTTCTTCAATGGAATCGGACACCCCCATCACAAATCGGCTCATTTCATCTCTAGGATTAGACACCAAAGATGGGGCATAATTGGACAACTTAGTGAATTTCAAAGAATATTCTTGGACAATCATACCTTCTTGACGAAGGTTGATAAATTCCTCCATCTTTGCTTCTCGCTTTTCCCGTGGAAAGAACCTACCAAGGAATGCATTCTTGAACACTTCCCAACTTATGAGACTCACTCTTATAGCCCCATTATCCTTCCATTGAGTATACCATACTTGGGCCGCATCCTTCAATTGTTACCCGACTAGTTCAACTTTCTCAATAGAAGTCACCCCCATAACATCCACTATCTTGTAGACCTCTTCCAAAAATTCTTGTGGGTCTTCATTTACTTTGGAACCAAAGAACATAGGAGGGTTAATTCTTGTGAAGTCTCTCAACCTTGAAGCCATGGTGCTCACATTAGGATTTACTCCGGGTCCAACTTCCTTATTTGCTTGTACCATTATAGCTTGGGCTAGAATGGTCACGACTTGTGTTTGAGTCGTCATGAGTTGAGTCAATGTTTGGAGAGCCGCCCTTATCTCCACATTAGTCATTGCCCCTTCATCATTAGGATCTTGAGGATCTTGAGGAGCTTGGGAAGGAACTCCCTCATTCACATTCTCCTCCTCCATTTTCCTTGTATTAGCCCTTCTTGTATTCATTGCCTATAATCACAAGAGAAGGGTTAGCAAAAGGACTTCATAGGGTTAGGACTCCAAAGCACGACTAAAGAGTAATGAAAGAAGTAAAAGTTCCTAAACACCTTATAGCCTCTCATTCATGAGTGTGGCGCGCTTCACACTCATGAAAAAAACTCTACTAGACGTGGTTCATGAGACATCAACCTAAATAGCATCCCAAAACCTTATGCTCTGATACCAATTTTGTCACGACCCAGGGGTACCCCCTAGACGTAACACGGCGTACTTGACCCCGAAGGAGTCACATACAAGCCCTTAGCATAATCATACACATAACTCCATAAGAATGATGATGAAAAATTTAAAACTTTTACAATTGAAGTCAAACATCTTTTTCAAAAATGAAAATCATAAGAGTCTAGACCTTGTCTCAATCACCATCTAAAATATAGGAATACAATCTTAGGGACATAGCCCTTTACATCAATAGTCTTGAATATGGAAAGTACAATAGAAGCTAGAAACAATAACATTTTGTCCTCGAACTTGAGGACTCACCAAGCCTAGGGAATAGTCAACCCAAGCTTCACTTGAAGGAAGTAGAAGTACGTCTCAACCATCGGAACCCACTCTCATAATAGATGTAGAGGAAATGGGTTAGCACATTAAGTACTAAGTATGGAAGCATGCATGAAATCCTTGAAATATGATAAAAAGGACATTTTCGTTCAAAAGTATGCATTTTTTAATTTTGGAAATCAACATGCACTTTCAAGGTAAAACATAAGTCATAATCACATTTAACTTTAAAACATAGTAACACCATCACCTTAGCAACTCTAAGGAACACTTGTGCAATGTATGGTTGGCATCCCATAATACCAACCATACTAAGTACTCCTTTGAAGCTACCTTAGTCATACATACCATCTTTAGACCTCATCATAATCAATAGTCATACATAAGGAAATAGTCATGTACATTACTTTGGACATAAGGAAAGTCATTCATAGTAACCATCCATTCAACATACATGCATACATTCATGTCTCATCATAGCATAAAGAAACTACCCCATAAAACCTTACTAAGTCTACTTGTGCAATGTAAAAGTGAAGTCCCATACTCCCACTCCTACTAAGTAAAACTCATCAATGAGTCATAGGTTTAGTTCATGTATTATTCATTATCTTTTCATATAGGTAAGAATAGCCATAACTGACATACACCATGTGAGCGACATGTAATCTGGTGTCATGTAACCCCACACCGAAAGAAGGTGTCCTACTTGCCTAAGGTAGAACTAACATGTTTAGCTTTTAGGTGGATCCACTAGCTAAAGACCTATGTGGGCACATAGTTATGGGATATGAAGATTGTTCTAGAAACCCAACTTATTGTATTGGCAGGTGAGTTTCCATCTCATGAGAATAGTCTAGATGATCTGGCCTATTGTATTGATGGGAGGGCCTCTACCTCATTGACCATATCCTCTCGGTGCTAAGTATAATTTCCCAAATTATACATAGTTAGTCTTGAATTGTATTTACATGTGTGAATGAATACTTTACCCTTCATTCAATACAACTCATAAAATAGCTCATAGATTCAATAAAGTGAGAATGTACTTTCAACCTTAGAATCAATCATTAACATGTGAGTAAGCCTTTCACATTATTGTTCATAGTGTCTCATGAGAATAGCCTTTCAGTCAACACAACAACATTATCATCATCCTAGACAATTCATACATAATCAAGTGTAATGGTACGGAAAGAATGGCCTTTTAACAATACCTCAATTTACACAATAGTCATAGGATCTTTACCTTTCACGTGAATCATAAGTTCACATACATCTTTCATCAATCATGAACAATTATTCACAACTTACCCCCTTCAAGGGTCATGAACCAAGTCTAACAATCACACTTAGAAATACTACTTTAAGCATGAATAAAACAAGATTCAATAACTAGATTAACATAGACACAATTCATAGTAATCATCTTGCATCAATACACCCATCACAATTCATTAAATTGGGGTCATGGGGAAATTCATGTGTTCATGGGGAGTTTTACTATAAAAATCACCATTAAACATCAAATCATCCATAATATAAGACAATTAACCCAATGAAATCATTTTTAGGAAGAACCTATGGCTAGATTGAAAGCCCTAGTTTTGGAAGAATCTACCGCATTCGAAATTAAGAGTTGAAGGGCTTCATGGAGAAAATTGTTCCATGAATCAAGACTCCCATACCTTAATTGAAGCTTTGCCCACGAATTGGAGTTGCGAAGATTGGTTCTTGTGCCCTATTCTTCAAGTTCTTGTTGTTCTTCAATGGAGGAACTCTAGGGAGAGAAATATTGGAGAGGAGAGGATTTTGGGGAAATATTTGGCTGTTGTTAATTAATGAGTAAAAATGGGTGAATTTGACTTAAAAATAACTTATATAGTACCCCTAAAAATACCCAAAATGACCCCACTTTGTTTGGACTTAAAAAGGAAAAAACCCTAATGACCCTCATTTAAAACCCACGCCCAGGTGTCACGACCACCTTCACGAGCTGTGGTGAGGACCACGACTCATGGTCCTTCTCATGAAGGTTTGGGGAAGTAGCCCCAGTAAGGTGGCATGAGGTTTCAAGCCCAACGCATCACCACGAGGGGCTCCACAAGCCATGGTGAAGACTACGAGTTGTGGTCCCTCTTGTGGTCCTTGAGGCAGAAGCCTCACCACTTGGGGCCCTTTGATCATTGCCTAAGGCAATTCCACGAGCACCTCCCCCTGGTCGTGGTCATGACCACGGGCCGTGGTGATGGCCGTTGAAGTTGAGGCAGTAGCTAGGGAAAATGGTGGCCATATTTTCATGGCCAAGGCAAGACCACGAGCTGCCTTCAGGAGCTATGGTGAGGACCACGACTATTGGTCCCACTCATGAAGGTGGGGTAGTAGCTGCAAGATAGGGGAAAACCTTGGCGTTTGGCCTTGGCTTGGCCCCTTTGCCTTGCACTTGCCCCTTTAATCTTGACCCAAATATCTCTCACACTTGACGTTCATACTCACATTTAGGCTCTAAATTAACCTACACTACAAGAAAGTGGAGATACAACGACATTTTCTAAATATCATATTATGATGTTTAAATGTCACAAATTTGTTTACCGACATTTATTTTACATTTGGATCAAATGTCGTAAATTTTTGTGTTAGGGATTTTTCCGACATTTAGGTAATTGTTGGGAAGAATTTGTGACATGTATTTTGTGACATTTAGGTAAATGTTGAAAAGAATTTGCGTCATTTACTTTGCAACATATATGTAAATGTTGGTAAGATTATTACGACATTTATTTTTTGACATTTTTGTGAATGTCGATAAGAAATATATGACATTTATTTTTGACATTTAGGTGAATGTCAGTATGAGATATATGACATTTATTTTCGACATTTAGGTAAATGTGAGTATGAGATATATGACATTTATTTTCGACATTTAGGTAAATATCGGTATGAGATATATATGACATTTATTTTCGATAATTAGGTAAATGTTGGTATGAGATATATGACATTTATTTTTGACATTTACGTAAATGCCGGTATGAAATATATGACATTTATTTTTGACATTTAAGTAAATGTCAATATGAGATATATGACATTTATTTTTTTCCACATTTATGAAATGTCACTTTAACTTTCTGACTTTTAGATTAAATGTTGGTAAAACAAATTTCAAGACACTTACTTGTGACATTTAAATGTCACATTCAAATTTCTGACACTTAAGTTAATGTCAACAAATGCTATTGTTGAATGTCATAAAAATTGGTGACATTATTTTATATTTTGTTAAATGTCATATTAATATTTTAATGTCGCTACCATGTTTCTTTAAACATCCCAAAAAAATCTATATATAGTTTTTCTCAAGATACAAATACATACAAACAATCCGTGCATTCAAAACTATCTTCTTCATGATAAGCAAGAAATATTATATAAAGAAAATGTTTTCTAATATTATAATCAAAGAACAAAATAGCAATATAATAAGTTTTCTATAAAAGTAAACAATGTCAAAACAAATTATCTTTTTTTTATCTCAAGTAAAATTGAGATCCAACTAAATGTAATAATCTCATCATCAAACCAACTAATTAACTCCTAATTCAAATGGAATTAAAATCTCCAATAAATTTGCAATAAATCTTTACGAAATCATCAATCCAAAAGTCGAGCATGTTGAAGTCGATACTTGACCTCAATTTCCTTAGAAATTCTGCACAAGAAATGCACATAAGAAAATTTAGAACTATATAATAATAGAAATTAGATACCTATTAACTAGAACAACATATGATCTAGAGAATTAAGCCTTTCTGATCGGACAACTAGACTGGTTTTGGTCCCCTGGCTTCCTAGTGGCCAAACTTTGGATAACATTCAGGTCAAGGATAAATAGGCAGAACAATGAGATGCTACAAAATTTTTGTTCCTACAAATCCAACACTATATCAACCATATCCGAATAGGAAAAACATCAATGACACTCACAAAAGACTTCCTTTTTAGATTGGAGGATCATAACCAAGAGAGTCCCCCCAGATGATAGCATTGCGAAGTATCAAAAGAATAACGTTAATAATGGATTTGAACAACAAATATCCAGTCCTAGTTTTCAACATCAGACTCCAAACTGCACATGTTTCCCCACTCCTAATCTTTTTGTGGAAAGCATATATGCCAATAAGGTATGGTCTTTCTTTGCCAACTCTCTAGGAATACTTCATCAAAATCATAGTAGCCTCATGTTGAGTTGGTGGGATATAAAAAATGACTAATTAAATTTTTCTAAAAAACAAACATATTAAGGAATTGATGCAAAAGCAGTAATTATATACATGAAATTTTCCTCCTCTTGTAGTTTTTTCAAACATACCCACTTCTTTTTATTTGTGCCAACTACGGTAGTTCCAGTCTTCTTGATCATGTTAGCCTGAGAAAAAACATTAAATTGATTATTTTGATACTTTACGAAATATAAAACTTAACATTTCATTGAATACATAAGTGTGCTAATTTTTCCAGAAGGAAAATTAAAAAGGAAGATATATGATTGCTTCAACAAAACAAACAAATCTTTAAGAGTCGAAGCAACACAATACCAGAATTTTGGTATCCTGCTTGATACTTCCCCATAGGTAAGAGACATGACTTTCCTAGTTAACTCTGTAGCAGTTCAAACATTAAAAGCAGAACAACAATAGAAGTTCTGTAAACATCATAGTCCAAAGAAATTGTTTATAGTCTGGTTCAGACTTGAATCTTTAAGAGAAATCTCAATAAGAGTACATCCAACAATCCAATAATCCTCTCCTAGGTCGAGTCATTTTAAATATCTATTGTACCACTTACGAGATCTTTGCTTGGGTTTGGCATCAAGATACGTCACAACGACATGTGAAGAAGTTTCTATAAAAGTTCAAAACTTCCTCTGATGCTTCTTCTGACTTATCCATGTCCATTTCCCAGAAAATCATCAGTTTTTCCAACCCAAAAATGATGGAATTCTAACGAGAGAAACATGGATGCTTATGAAGGCACATACACAGACATCATCCTACCCTCTTTGCTTTCAATTAAATACGGGGGGGGGGGGGAGAAAAAGATGATGGGAGAAGCACTAAATTTCAAGTTTACTTGAACACCCCAATGAATCTAGCTTGTTAATATAGGAAAAGAAGCAGCTTTTAGCCACAGAACAGAACGCATTATAATGGTCAGCAAGTAGAAAATTTCTCACAATCCTTTTTTGTAATGATCTTATCTAAGTAAATTTCCTTTTATCTCTTTTTAAGTATTTCTGATTGTTAAAAGACTCATCCCAAAAAATAACTCACAGTTCCCAAAAAAAGCAGAAACCAGAAACTACTTAATGAAAAAATATGTTCATTATTGTAAGAACCCATTCCCTAACCCACTAGTGGGATCACACTATGTATGTTGTTGTTTATTGTAAGAACACATCTTACAATAAGCTAAAAATTCCAGCAAACAGATTATATAACACACAATAAACAATATAAGGCCTTACCAGATTTACATATTCAGTTAAATTATTTCCTCTTCTAGAAGGAAATGACCCAATCTCTAGAACTAACCACCTCTTTCAGTTGCATGCAACAGGTTCATAGAACTGAATACATATTTCAGTACATTATTACTGACATCTACATTGGTACTGCATGAGCTTCAAATATACTTGAACTAATCTTAAAATTATGTAAGCACACATCAAACAATATAAGACCTCCAGAGCAAGGTTCCAAATCTAATGTAAGCAGATCCAGACTTCACAAACATATCTATAATCCGTTCCAGTGATAACTTGACAACGAAAGATTCAGTAACAACATTTAGAGAGTTCAGTGTCACATTTTCATTGCTGCACATTATCAATAAATCAATATTCAGACTGGGTCTATTCAAACAACAAAAAACAAACCTGGAAACATCTGAAAAAAACTACATCCAGATTATTTGGTAATAAAAAAATACGGAGGAATCATGCTATTTGCTTCGACTAATTTCCTGGACAAGGCAACAACAGAATCTACAAATTAATTGAAACAAGCTAACTATTTTAGAGAAACAGGACAGATGTGAAGCAGGGTAGCAATGTGCAGGAGGTGCAAACCCATAATCAGCAAAATAATGCCAAAAATAAGGTAATCCCAGAGCTTGCACCTTATACTGTGATACAATCT